>LPNX010954778.1:636256-718095 GCA_001517045.1 Pseudotsuga menziesii
CGAATCTCCGTGTCCTTCGTGTCCTATGTCCCCATGTCAGGTGACTTAGATGCCATGTTTCTAGTGCTATGCCATGCCATGATGATATATGATGTGATGATGATGTTTCTACTGCTATGCCATGCCATGATGATATATGATGTGATGATGTACTATTTGCTGCTATTGCCATATGAGATGTATTGATTGTTGCTAATGCCATATGAGATGTATTGATTATCTTAGAGTATAGTTAGCAGCATGACACTTTCAAGTTGATGAGGGTAGTAGGTTCTTGATTTACTCATGTACTATTGAGCCTAGATTATTCTTAGTATTTTGCAAGGACATTTACCCGCTTCTTCAAGTCCACCTTGTGGCTATCCGCCCACCATCCGCTCCACTTCATACTTTGGTTCGCATCCCTTGGTTAAAGATTGATGAATTGAATCATCCCTTTGTGACTCCACCATGAAGGCCTCCAAGTAATCCTTTGTGTCTCTGGCATGTTTGTGTTGCAATGACCTTTTTGATGATATAGGAGGTTCGCTTGTAAATCCCTATGGTTGATTACCATCGAGGGGAGACAATTTCCATGGAGCAATGCTCCTTCCCTAAACCCGAAGCATGAAAGTCCTTTCCCTCCTATGCCTCAAAAAGGGCATATGAAGAAAGCTCCCAATCCAAGACTCCTTGTACCTACAAGGTCAAAGAAACTGAAGACCAAGTCAAAGAAAAGAAAATAAAGCAAAAAGAAAAGAAGCAAGTCTAAACTTGCTAATGGGCCTCCAAAGAAGAATAAAGGCCAAGGTCTCCAAAAGAAAGAAGTACAAGAATAAAATGAGTCCAAGAAAGCAAATGAAGACAAATCCAAGAAGGAGCTAGCAAAGTCCAAATAAAAAGAGGGAAGTTTGATGGCCAAGGTTAAGGGGTTAGTACCTCGCTACCTATCACCCATTTGTGAGACACTTCCCTGTTGTTTTCCCTTGTCCTACATCTTGAGTCAACTAAACACCTTTGATCAAAATTTCACTATACTAAACTTGGTCTAATCCATCTAGTCCACCCCTTAGAAGACAATTGTCCTTACAATTACTTATATTGTCATGGTACTGGTTAGTTTGTAAATCATTTTTTTCAAAAACTTGTTTTAACATATTTGAGGTGTTGGCATATTATCATGCATAACATGACTAGCTATATGATGACGCATTATGATGATTAATTGCATCTATATTTACTTGTCCATGTGGACACCTCTTGTTGTTGGTCCACTAAGGCTCTTCTCATCATGGTACACCTTCATTCAATGCTACAGAGGTTTCATCTAGTCTTCAACAGATTTTCAAGGTTTGCAATGCTAGTTGTCAACATTGTATAGTGGCCAGGAGGGTTACATTTCATAATTTTTTGTTATACATGGGATCCATTGATTCTAAGGGCATATTTTGATACCCATTTGACCACTTAAGTTTATTTCATCAAATTGACCACTACTACCTCAAATCAGTGTTTTCCAAAATGGTGGTGGGCCTTTCCTAGTGACTACAATGCAATTTTTTATGGACCAAGTTTCCATATCTAAGGATAGATTTGAATACCCATTTGGCTCTACTTTATGCCCCCATGTTTGCATGTCAAAGTGTTCACTCAGATTGGTCATATCCATAGGGGTCATCTCATTCATGTCAACAGGCAGCTTGAAAACTTCATGATCATGCATGGGAACAATCTAGCCAATATCTCCACAATGCTTTGGCATTATTGGGCACCCATTTAGTCCTTATATCCAAATCAGCCTTCATCTTGCAAAGTGTTGTCCATTTGGAGGGTTTTCCAGGAACAAAGGGGTTTGCAGGCTTATTTTTAGGTAGGTGGCAGATTAATACATGGCACACCTAAGGTTTTTATTAAAAATAAAACCCAAGTTGTGTCTAATTTGTCATTAAGATGTAACATTTTATCTTATGTTTCTCAGTTGTGGCTGCAGTTATGACTCATTTGAGGAAAATTACTACATTTTCCCCTAAGTTGATTTTGCCTAGCTAGCATGATGGCACATATGTTGAGACATATGGATGATGTGGATCATTGCATGTTGATTTTTGAGCAACATCGAGAGCCATTCTCTAGGAGAATGGAGGCACCTAGTCAATTACTAGGAATTTGATTCGGTCTAGGATTGAAGCTCATCCTAAGGCTAAGAGCCGCTCTCTGGAAGAATGGAGGCACCTAGTCAGTTACTAGGAATTTGATTCGGCCTAGGACTGAAGCTCATCCTGGGGCTAAGAGCCGCTCTCGGGAAGAATGGAGGCACCTTGTCAGTTACCAGGACGTTGATTATCTTGACTCAATCTAGGACTGAAGATCACCACAAAGCAATCTGGGACTGAGGCACTTGGTCAGTTACCAAGTAGTTGGCATTGGTCAACCTGATGCAGCCTGGGGTTGAGGCACCTGGTCAGTTACCATGTCGTCAGTAAAAGCCCTAGACCAAGTCTAGAAAAGTGACGTACTCCTCTCATTGGTTACTGGGCTATGGGACCTCCTCAAGGGACTGGCCAACCCTTGTTGAAGTAACTAACCTGGGGCCTTGGTGTTAGCGGGGAGAACAAGACAACCAAAGAATACCTTCCTTATATATGACGATGTACTTGAGTTGGCACGTGTGGACCATGGATACCAAGAAAAGGGGCAAAGAATTTGTCAAAGGGTAATTTACCCAATGAAGGTGGGTTGAAAGCCCACAATGAACTTAAAAAGCCCCAACTAGTGTACCAAAGTGTTAAAAGCCCACAATAAAATTAAAAGGGACTTAACCAATGAATTTTATATTATTTGTTGACTGCCTAACTGATGGAAGTCACCCCTTGATTTACTCAAGGATGAAGTATAAATAAGGAACACTCTCAAGAGATCATATACACATTCAATGATCATCTATCTCTGTCCAAGAATTTTGCTAGGGTAACTTTCAGCTGTCGTTTATCTTCTTCTTCTCTCAATCACATTTGTGAAGGGTTTAGATCACTAGCAGGCTCATGTTTAAGGTTGTCTTCTCTTCTTTAAGGCTGCTAAGGGTTTGATATAGCCCTAGGAGAGCCTCTTTCAGATAGTCGCAGATTGGTTAAGGTAGCAGCAGCCCCCTTGGGGCTTATCGCAGTCAGTCGCAGCCCTATTAGGGTTTGTTCCGTGTAGCCACAGCCAGCAGCAGCCCTATTAGGGCTTACTCCAGTCAACCACAGCCAAAAGAAGCCCTGCTAGGGCTTGATCCAATCAGCCACAGCCCTATTAGGGCTTGTTCCAAGCAGTTGCAGCCAACAGCAGCCCTGTTAGGGCTTGTTCCACTCAGCCACAGCCCTGTTAGGGCTTGTTCCACTCAGCCACAGCCCTGTTAGGGCTTGTTCCACTCAGCAACAGCCTGTTTGGGCTTAATCAGTCAACAGCAAAGATTGGATCAATCAACAACAAGGGTTTGGTTCAGTAAACAGTTAGCAGCAGTAATACATTTTCCATCATCATTTTCCATCTCTTTTCAGTCTTCTCTTGGTATGTGTGCCCTAGAGGAAATTCTTTTCTCTGATGTAAAAGTCTGCTCTTAAATCTGCTCATGTAATCTCCATCATCTCATATTAAGAAAGATATTCTTTGCTGGGATTTTATTCCTGAAAAGGTTTCCCCAGGGTAAAATCTTTGTGTTCTTGTGTATAGTTCTTGTGGATGATTGTTTTGTTTACTGCTGATTTATAATCTCAGAATTAAATACTAAAGGTCTGCCAAAATTTGAAAAAGACTCTCACTGATATCAAATCAGATCTATGTTAAAAATTTAACATTGCAAACATGTGGAGGCACATTGAGATCTACTATAGCTCATCTCACCTCAAGATTAGATCTTGGCCATTCATTTTATCTTATACCACATGGATTGACTTCCTTCACTTGGACCATTAGGCCCAAGGACTTGCTCGTTATTGAGGATTTGACCAACACTTGATTTGGGGAAACCACCCATGGTTTTTGGCACCTTGTTTCGGCTGAGGGGATCAAGAAGGAGCACACTATGCCCCATACCCCACAACAGAATGGAGTTGCAGAGTGGAAGCATAGGACTATGGTTAGAGCAGCCAAGGCCATGCTATTTGATTAAGGATTACCACTATTCCTCTGGGTCGAGGCATACATAACTGCAGTATACAATCAAAACAGGTGTCCCCACACACCAGAGGAGGTCTTCACAGACACCAGGCCAGATGTGAGTCACATTCGCATATTTGGCAGTGTCTGTTATTGTCATGTTCATGTTGTCAATAGGAAGAAGCTAGACCCTTCTCAAGAGAAGGGGTTACTTGTTGGTTACAACGAGATTCCGAAGGCATATAGAGTTTACATTCATGCTCGCAGGAAGATCATTGTGAGCAGGGATGTCTAGTTCGATGAGGACAGAGCCTTGCGAAGATCTCTGGACTTACCAGCAGAGCAACAACCAGCACAAGAGTCGAGAATCAAGTTGGAGGAGCCAGATGTACAAATACAGGTACAAACACTAAACACAGGTTCTAGTGGTCAAAGGGAGTCAGGTGGATAGGATCCTTCAGTCATTGACTTGGAGGATGAGCTGCAGCAAGAGACAGATATCCAATAGCTGCAGCAGGTTGACACTAGGCCAAGGCCTAAGTGGTTTAGGTCCACAGTACAGGATTCCAGGCAAGTTGATCCTCCACAGAAATCTTTTAGACGGAGTATACCACCAGAGAGGCTTAGTTACATGGCACTGATGACAGAGTTGATTAACTTTGAACCTTCCAGCTTCGGGGAGGCTGCACAACATGATGTGTGGCAGGAGGCTATGGTTGAGGAGTATGACTCTATTATGAAAAACCAGGTATGGGAGGTTGTGCTGAGGCCACAAGGGAAAAAGGTGGTGGGATCCAAATGGATCTACAAGGTGAAACATGCAACAGACGGAAGCGTGGAGAAGTACAAGGCGCGCTTCGTGGCAAAGGGGTTTTCACAGAAGGAGGGTATTGATCATGAGGAGACCTTCGCCCCTATAGCCAAGTATTCTTCCATTCGAACCATTATCTCACTAACAGCTGAGATGGGTTGGCGTGTCCATCAGATGAACGTCAAGACTGCCTTCCTCAACGGAGTGATAAAGGAGGAGGTGTATATTGAGCAGCCAGAGGGATTTGATGTGGAGAACAAGGAGACACATGTTTGCATACTGCATCGAGCTCTTTACGGGCTCAAGCAAGCTCCTCAAGCATGGTACTCGAGGATTGACAGCTATCTACAAGAGATGGGATTTCAGCGGAGTGAGGCTGACCACAACCTGTACTTCTTGACAGGTGAGGTACCTCTCATACTGGTCTTATATGTGGATGATCTCTTTTTGACAGGAGATGAGAGGTTGATTAGAGACTGCAAGTCCAATCTTGCAGTGGAGTTTGAGATGAAAGACCTTGGGTTGATGCCTTACTTTTTGGGCTTGGAGGTTTGGCAAAGAGATGGATGCTTCTTCATTGGACAAGGGAAGTACGTAGTAGAGATCCTGAAGAGATTCGGGATGGAGGACTGCAAGCCTATGGCCATACCTCTAGTTTCCAACTAGAGGAAGATTGATGCATCAAGGTCAGACGGATTTGATCCTACCTTGTATCGTCAGCTTATCCGATCGCTTATGTATCTGGTCAACACTCAACCAGACATCATTTTTGCAATCAACCTTTGAGTCAGTTCATGGTGGACCTTCAGAGAGTGCATTGGACAGCTGCGAAGCACATACTTCGCTACATCAGAGGTACAATGGAGTATGGATTAGTTTATGAGCGCAGGGGGAGTGTACAATTTGCAGGTTTCACAGATGTTGACTGGGCAAGATGTGTAGAGGACCGAAAGAGTACTTCAGGTTGTTGTTTCAACATTGGATCAGGGGTTCTCTCTTGGTTCAGCAGGAAGCAAAAGTCAGTTGCATTGAGCTCAGCAAAGGCTGAGTACATGGCAGCCAGCATGGCTGCTTGTGAGGGTATGTGGCTGAGGAAGTTACTTTCAGGGTTGTTCGAGTGTGAGCTAGAGGCTACAGCAATTCATTGTGACAATCAGAGTGGCATCAGGCTATCTGAAAATCCAGTGTTCCATGACCGAAGCAAACACATGGACATCAGGTACCACTTCTTGAGAGATTGTGTTCAGAGAGGAACCATTCGGTTGGAGTACATACAGACAAATGAGCAAGTGGCGGACATTTTCACCAAGGCACTTTGCAGACAGAGTTTTGTGAAGTTCAGGGATAAATTGGGGTTACTACCGAATCCCTTCCTCATTGAGAGAGAGTGTTAAACTAGCAGCAACAAGGAAGGTCTTCCTGCATGCATGTGTTCTTGCATGCAGAAGACTTAAATTAGAAAACCAGTTGTATTTAATTTACTTTTCCTAAGTTTACTTTGGNGTTTTCACTTTACCTAAAGTTATAAAAGAGAGAGATCAATTGGTGGAGAGGACACACCCACTTGTATTCCAACAGAGACAAGATACAGACAAGGATAGAAAGCCAAACAGAGGACTTAGCTGGGAAGATGAAGGAGAGAGTAGCAGGATCACCGAGCTTCGTACAGCTGGGTCGTACACTCGCACAGGAGGGTGCAGAGGTTTAGCTGGGGTTTTGCCCAGTGATTTTGTCATGTAACTACATTCGCCAAGTTTGGGTGAATTTGCAGTATTGTAAACACTCCATATTTTCTAATAATAAAATCTATATCTGACGGTTTTCCCATCTTGGGTTTTTTCGGGGGTTTCCAAACCCAAAATAATAGTATCAATAGTGTGATGTGATGTTGTGATTTATTTCTCAGTTTTATATTCCGCTGCATACTGTAAAAGATATTCATGTGTGGATATCAGTAGAAAATTTGCATGCACTGTTTAGCCCTAGTTTGAATATTAAAGGAACATTTACAGATTTTCTATCATTGCATGTGTCCTTGCATGCTAGAATACATTAAACAGGAAACCAAACGTATTAATGTGATTTTCCTAAGTTTAGACTTAGGAAAATACATTAATTAATCTAATTTGATTTTGACTTAATGGAGTCACTTTTTTAAAGTGAAAGTGGAATAATTTAAGTGATGACTAATCTAATCTTGGACATTAATCTCACCAGAGGATCACATCCATTGATCCATAGTGAGGGTTAGGGTTTTCGCTTAGCCATTGAGTTAAAAGAAGATTTGGTGGAGAGGACACATACACAGCGACAAGGAGAAGTCAGATAGAGAAGTTTGTTGAGAAGATGGAGGAGCTTGATCCAGAGGATTAGCAAGAAAATCAGGCAAAGCACAAGGGCCGTACAAATTCACCCAGCAGGAGGCCGTACAGATTCGACAAAGGTCGTACATCAGCAGAGGTCGTACGAGAGCAGTCGAACGGATCTGTACAGCTGACGCAGAGGGCCATACTGCTAACGCAAGAGATCGTACAGCTGCGCAGGGGGCTGTACCATTTCCGTTGGGTTTGCTCAGTGAATTTTGCAAAGGCTCTATTTTGCCAGGTTGGGTGTATTCATCTGCTGGATTGTAATTACTCTATATCTCGTAATAAAATTTTATATCTGACTATTGCACCGTTTTCCCATCTTCGGTTTTATCCAGGGATTTCCATACCCAGCACACTGTCTAAATTAATGTGATTGTTGTTAATGTTTCTCAGTATTTACTTTCCGCTGCATTACTAGTAAAAGAAACTCATGTGTGGTTATCAAAAGAAATTAAATATATATTGTTCAGCCCTAGTTGGGTTTTAAAGGAAAATTTACAAAAGGATTATGAGATGACTGATCTAGGTCTGATGAAGTACTTCCTTGGTCTAGAAGTTACTCAAACTAATCAAAGTATTTTCATTTGTCAGCATAAGTATGCTACTCCCATCTTGGGTTTTATCCGGGGGTTTCCATACCCAACAGACTGTGTCTATATTAATGTGATTGTTGTTAATGTTTCTCAGTATTTACTTTCCGCTGCATTACTAGTAAAAGAAACTCATGTGTGGTTATCAGAAGAAATTAAATATATAATGTTTAGCTCTAGTTGGGTTTTAAAGGAAAATTTACAAAAGGAATATGCGATGACTGATCTAGATCTGATGAAGTACTTCCTTGGTCTAGAAGTTACTCAAACTAATCAAAGTAATTTCATTTGCCAGCATAAGTATGCTACTAATATTTTGCAAAGATTCAAAATGGATAAATGTAAACCAGCAGAAACCCCCATTACTCTAGGCACCAAGTTAACAAAGAATGATGATGGACCAGCAATAAATTCTACACTATAAAAGAATGGTAGGCAGTTTAATGTATTTGACTGTAACTAGACCTGATTTGATGTATGTTGTCAGTCTTATTTCCAGATTTATGGAGTCTCCCAAAGACTATCACTGGAAAGTTGGAAAAAGAATTCTAAGATATGTTGCAGGCACACTTGGATATGGCCTTTGGTACACTCATTCACCAGACAGTACTCTCACAGGGTACACTGACAGTGATTTTCCAGGAAGTATTGATGATAGGAAAAGCACATCTGGTTATGCTTTTCATTTGGGTACAAATCTGATCTCTTGGGCATCCCATAAACAGCCCATTGTCAGCATGTCATCTACAAAAGCAGAATATGTAGCAGCCACTACAGCAGCTTGCCATGCAGTTTGGCTAAGAAGACTTTTAAAGGATATGGGACACACAGAAAAGGATCCAACTCATATCTTTTGTGACAATATAGTTCTGCAATAACATTGTCCAAGCATAATGCCTTTCATAGAAAGAGCAAGCATATTGATACTCGCTATCATTTCTTTCGTGAGTTAGTCAATAATAGAGATATTGCATTACTCTTTGTGGCTCGAAGGAGCAATTGGCCGACATGTTCACCAAACCATTGGGAACAGCTGCATTTGAATATCAGAGAGAGCACTTAGGCATTGACAATGCTGAAGGGGGTGTGTTAAGAATAGTAATCTCAACGATCACTTGCATTTATTAGTTAGTTAGTTTAAGTAGCTGTTTGACCATTTCTGGTCCATAGTATTTTCAGACCGTATTTAACCATGGTTTTGCTGTTATGTAGTCCTATAAATACTTGAGTCTAATAATGAGAAGGCAGTGTGTTCCATCATCTTTTGCTCTTTTCTTTAATCTTTAACACAAGCTTCCATTAAAAAGAGTTGCTCTATGAACTGAACCTTGGTGGGTGGGTGACATGGCATGCGACCCACTTCACCGCTGAAACACAAATTCATGGGCAGTCTTCTACTGATTTCCTTGCTCTGGCCAAAAAAAGATTCACGTTGGCCAGAGGAGTTTCCCAAACGTGACTAGTCCCCTCTTGAACCTCAGATATCCCACAGAACTTTGCATCATGCAAATAACCAGGTCATCAGGTTGATTTATAACTCAAACTAAGTTTGTCGATGAGCAATCAATGCCCAATGCCTTTTTCTAAAAATAATTCAAAACGGTATCCAGTATTATGCTTTAATATATAAAAAGAACTGAGAAAATGTATGACCACATAAACATAATTTATTAAGAAAGCTAAGAAAATATGCTACCACAAAAACAAAGAGTTCCATTTTTATTTTTCATGAGGGTTTTGTTTTGATATCAATGTGCCTGAAGGCGCAGAAGCTAGAATTCAGACGTCTCTATCTCTAGTGGGAATGCAAATAAGAAGCTGTACACGGAAAATCTGAGCTTAAATCAAATTCTCATCTTATAACAAAATACCTGGGCCGCATTTCCAGCACTGTACTGGCTATGAGGAGTCGAATGAAATTGTCTTTGCACAGCAGCCCCCACTCCGCTGTTGTTCAATCCGCTAAGTTGTCTGATAACTTTAATACTACTTGACCCATTTACCGCTGTATTTGGCAAAGGCTTATCTAAGTTTGCAGGTGCTCGAATTAGGGGAGTTTTTGAGAGACGACGGGCAGGAATATCCATAGAAGAAGCCATTCGAGACATTAAAGACATCCTGTGTACGCCATAGAGGCGTATAATGAGTTTGCCTGAGCTATTCGCCATTGATGGTTTTCCTTCTAACACCTCTGCTTCAGATCCTGGAAGTTACTTAGGAATAGAAATTCGAAATTCGAGCTGTATGTGCATTTATAAAAATTATTGTGAAGGTCCTCGAAGGATTTTGAATATGACAGTTCCAGAAGGATCTAGAGACGAAAATACAAGAGCTAAAGCCATCTATTTAAATACAGACCATGTGGACAGTGGAGGACGATCCTCTTTGCTTTTTTATTTTATTTTGCCTTGCGGCATAAGTTTTGCTTGGGACGGAACTCTTCACCAAAGATATTCATTTAGTTTTTTTGGGCATGGACTCACATTTCACAATTATCAAGTTCATGTGAAATTTTGGGGAAGGCTCTTTTTTTTGGCTCGCATTTCAGAATTATCAAGTTCATGGGGTTCTTGTGAAATTTTGGGGAAGGTGTTTTTATTATTATTAGAGATAAAAGAGATTTTATAATAATAAAAACAAGAGCCATGACATGGGCAGTTTTTTCTCAAACTAATATGATTGTGCAATATTGTGTGTTAGATCCAATTCATGTAATTTTAATGTGGACTTAATTACCAAAATATGATTTTTAGATGTGTTTTTTTCGCTTGGATATGAAAAGATTTGTAAATAATTTTGTTGATGTTGAAATTCTGATGGCTAGCAATTTGTAGTTATAGCTAATGAGATAGTAGAAATTAGAAATAGAAATAAGATAGTACAGGTTATGTGCAAAAGTAAGGTTAAACCAACTTATTCAAATCAATGTCTAATGGCATTAGGCCATTTTAGATGCTTTACATAAAAAGTAATTAAGCAAGAATCTCTTACAATGTTTCCATTAAGTAATTTGAATCATTAAGGCAAGGAAGTCACAATATTCAATGTCTATTTCAATAGTCTAGCATTTATTAGTTTACAATTATGTTGCCAACTAAAAGCTTAAGAGACACTGTCATATTGCCAAGTAAAAGCTTATGAGCCACATTATAAGCATTTACTTTTTCGATGCATTCTTCTTTTCTATGATAAGGCATTTATTATGCTTACTACCATATTGGCAAATGAAAATGATAGGCAATAACCAAAACATTTCATATGTGTTGACATGTATTCAAAATAATAAGCATGTTCATAGTCAACACACATATGCAGTGAATTTATAATGTGCCATGATCATAACCTTTAAACATACAGATAAGCTTAGCTCAACATAGAGATAAACTTTATCTTTTGTGTTATTCAATATATTTTCAAATTCAATTTGCAACTTTGGAGAATTTCCCTTCTTCTTTGTTATGAGACAAGTCAATGCTAGAAGGCATTGAAAAGGGGACTTAGACTTAGACTTATCCATGTGTTTCATATTGACATAGATAAATTCAAAACAGTGAACATGTTCAGATTCAGTAGACATATTTAGTCAATGTACAATATGCTATAATCATAGCTTTCAAGGATGAGTAGAACTAAGTATTCAATGCAATAGCATGTTCTAATAAAAAAATCACTACTTGAATAAATATTGAGTCTCAACCCATAAGAAAAGCTTAATTCGGCAATTGTAAGAGTCTCATATATTAAGAGTGAATTCATCTTTTAAAAATACAAATATAATGGACAATAAGTTAAGCTCTTAAAAGCCGTCTATGAAACACTTTCTTCATAATTTAACAATGACAATTATAATAAACAAGGTTAATCTTCTAAACTTCATGAACATATATATTGAATTGGGTTAAGAATGATCAATGTACAAGGCTTTTGTTCTTCTAGGTAATTAACATATCATTGAACAATGCACTTCAAACATAGTGTGTTGCTTGTTATTGTTTTTTAGAAAACAAGACAACGCGTCTTGTTTGAGCCAGGAAACTCAAAATTTTGGTTCGTAAAGACTTGAGGAACTTTCCCATAATAAACTAGTGCAAAAGTTGCAATTTAAGAAAGGTCTTGATTCATCATAAATTCATGAGCATGACACATTCACAAAATCTCTAGAAATCGACATGGAAGATGGGTTTCAAAACCAAGAATAAGTTGCAGGTTTAATTGACAAAAAATATTATAGTCAACAACATAAGAAGAGTAATGTTTTATGGTATTAATAAGTCAAATCATAAAAATGGAATAAAGATAGATATTGAAGACATGTATAATGCATGAGTTAGCCATCATAAAACAATTCATATCCTGACAAAAAAGAGAATTGTATAACTCTATATATGTTTTCAAAATGGTCTATAAATTATTCAACACATGGATTAGATAAATACCGGTTGATTATAAAATATTCAGGAACAAGTTTGTTTTTTTTCTTAGCAGGGGAAAAAACATAACTGTCGGTCGTATATATTACATCAACTAAGCATTGAAGAAGTATGGACAAAGATGAGATATATTATCAAAACCATGCCTAGCAATGTATGAAGAGGATTGTGATGTTGGTGTTAGATATGCAAAAAAAGAAAGAGTTGGGACATTCCATAAAGTTGTGTTGTGCAAAATAGTGTTTTTCCCTATCTTTGTTATTTCTTGTTTTTGCATGTATGCACATGTTTATGCACATTATAATTAGATTATAGTCAGAGCAGTTAACACATTGAAAATGGCAAATCTATTTGCAATGTTGTGTAAAAGCAATTTTTTTCCATTTGAAACAAAAAGCAAAACATATCTAATTCTAAAGCTAAATGATTCAAATTCAATTTTTTTAAACTGAATTGTTCAAGTTGTTCAAGTTGTCTTACACATTAATTAGATACAAGGATTTAATGTCTCTGACACGAGACAATGTTCTGTAGACAAGACCTGGTTGTCTAATGTGAGATGGATCAAATGCCAATTTCTCCATGGTCAGCCATCGTGATTTGTGTATAGTACGCACACATGCAAGTTGAATAGGAAATTGTTGTCTTATCAAATGGAAATTGTTTCTAGATCTAATGTGTTTGGAAATACAAGTAATAGGTGTCCAAGAGATATCTATGCCAGATGTATAAAATTGTTGCAAATTTGTTCTTTGAAGCAAGTTAATGTTTCAATCTCTGAATTAAATCCATACAATATTTCATAGAAGGGGAGGCGATATGAGACAGGCTATGGTTTTTTTGGTGATGGTGTTATGCTGTTCTTTTATGGACCGATGTGTTTATTGTATGATTCTTTTATATGACTATTGGTTGATATGACCGATACTATTTTTTGACTATATGGGCTGCTATGGTTTGCCTTGCTCATAGAACATCTATGTTTCCAGAACTGGTTATTGTTTCTTGATCAGTGGATAGATGGGCTGGCCTATCTTTTTCATTTGGGATGGGATATGATTATAGAACATATTATCGGGTGTTGATCTTTGGTTACAAATATGCTACGCATATCTACAAAATGTAATTTTGTCTCTCTACGAATGAAATAAGATTATGCTTTTTTTCTTTGGAAAAAAAAAATCCATACAATATCAATTTTATTTGTTGTATGCATCTTGAAGATGCTATCATCTCCATTTAGCAATCCATCGTCAATAACATAATTGCCTCCAATTATTTCAACAAGCATTTCTTGTTGGAGCACTATTGTAGAATCTATATGCGAGCTTTTCTCTACATAGTTCTCTATTTATGATGGTTGTATTCTATTGTCAATTTCTTTTAATATAACTGGTTTTGATTTTAAGAGAGATTGATTTTTCTCATGATGATGTTGATCATCTTTATTGTGATGAAAAAGATAAGTAAATTTCGCATCATTTGGTGTAGGTCTATAACAGTATTTGTTTAAGTAAGTTATATCCTCATTTGTTTGATTGCATGTTAAGATCCTGTTCAAGATTGATATGAATATCTGGTCATTTTGTCACATAATTTTTTTTAGTTCAAATCATTTGACATTCATCTCCCAAAAAGATGTTGGAACTATCTTCGAATGCAATTTCGGTTGCCTGAACATCCAAGAATATCGAATTGGCTGGGCTTGGAAGAGATCGCCGCAGAATATAATATCAAGATTGCCAAAGGGCAATGTCGATGTATGCATTATTTCTTGTATCCATTTGTCAATGTTGTGCTACATTCAAGAACCAACCAAAGGCACTTTATCTATTAGCAAAAGATTTAATTGTTCATGTTCTTTAGTTAGTGTATCTAATGTATTTGAGTTAAGTGAAAGAATTTCAAATGATGAAAGAAAAAGGAAGAAGGATGAGTGGATTGTAATGTCGTTGTTGGCAGGTAGTTTTGGAGATGGTTAGTTGCGCTGCATCGAGTATGATGCACAAATTCAAAGTTGATGTGCAAGGTAGAAGATGGCGTGCAAGGAAGTTTGGTCATATTTTGTATATTTTGTAGATTTTGGTCGTTAGTTTGTAGATTTCGGTCCAAGTAGTTAGGAAGTATATTTAAGTGGACCATGTTGTAAAAGGCGCAAGCCTATAAATAGATCTAGGATTGTAATGTTGAATACAACCTTGATACTTTGTTGAGAGATCATCTTGGAGAGATCTTTTTGGAGATATCTCTGTGAGATCATATGTGTGGACCTGAAGAGCGCATTTGTGATCTGTTGTTGATGTGAGATATATATGAATTGTGAATTGTTTTGAGAACCTGTTGTTTTGATGCAGAAGTACTATGACATGACGGGGTTGTGATGGAAACACTGTGTCTTTTGCATCTTCCTGTTTTCTTGCTTCTTGCAATATGATGTGAATTGATAAATGTTGTAGTATGATGCTTTTGTTTGAATGATGTGATGCTTTTATGTTTTAAACCATGTTATAATGATCGATTTGTTTTATACTGCTGCAATCTGAAGGGTTTTATGCGAACTGATGAATGCTAGTATGAATTTGTTAGTATGAACCAATGCTTGAATATGTGAAGTAATGTTGTGGTAGTTTAACAATAGATGCGCAAAACCCTCCTTCTTATTGCGGAAATATGGTTCTGACAATCCTTCCTTGAACATCTCAGGCGAGACCTCATCTGCTCTGCAGGTGTTGCTAGACATGGAGAAATCTGTCTAGGCCGGTGCTCAGGGAAATCACTGATTTAAGGGTGTCGACAGAGAGTGAGCCCCTATCGATGGATCTGTATCAACAACCACCTACATTGTAAGTTGCATTGCTAATTGTTGCAACTATAATCCCTTTTTTCTTTAGTGGATTGCTTTCAAAGTGTCTGTTAAAATCATGTAGCAGGCCATAGTACATTGTTTTTGCTATAAATATTTTGCATGTTCATGCATCTCCAATAAGAAACAACTAAAAGGGTGTTGATTGATCGTTTTTTTTCCCACATGATGATTTCTTTTGTTATACATTGTTGTTCTTGATTCAGTTTATTTCTCCATTCGTAATATGTTTTTGTGTCTAATAGCTAGGGACGTGAAATTTGTAATGCATGTCATGTTCTATGTCATATTTCTCAATTGAAAACATATGAGAATCATGATCAATTGTATTTGTAAAATTAAAGACAAGTTCATCTCTAGATGCAATGTTTTGATTTGCAATATCAATGTCGCCCCATGTTCGCATTGCTACCAAAAATTTCTTTTGAACACTATTCACTAATAATTTGTTGAAAAAATATGCCTCTATCCATGTTTTGCAATTTTCTTTTAGCAAATTCTCATTCTCTCTATACATGACAAATAACATCATTTATTCTCTATAATAATTTTCAGGATTCTTTTGTTGGTTGTATCGAATGTATCGTATAACTCATGGATTTTTCCTTTTCTTAATTTTTTTTATTGTGAATGAGAATAACATGATGTAAACTCTGTTAAACATATTTGCTCTAGTTCAAAGGGCCGAACAATATACTTGTTAATGATTGTAGGGCATGCAACGTCTACAGAATCATCTTGTTCATGTTACAAAATTAGAGGCATTTTCAGAACAAATGTTATTATTTTCAAAGCGCGAAGTGTTAATGAACACTACTTTCCTAGAGGAAGAGTACAAAGGCAAAGAAAGAACAACGTGGATAGCTTGTCGAGCTCACATTTGTTGCATATTGAGCAACGTATTTCCAAGAATTTGTATTGTCTTGATTTTGGTACCGTTCTTGGAAAAACAATATGTTCTAATTTTTTTGAAAGCATTTGTCATTGTTCGATCCATCTTCGTCATGTAGGAGCTAAATATGTTGTTGCAGCATAGCCATTCAAAATGAATTGTGCATTTGTGTTAGCATGCCACAATTCTAGCACTTGTTTTGCAAATGCATTTATCCAAATGTCACATGGATTTATTTTCAACAATAAAACATGATGCAACAAACATGAATGCAACAGGATAATTTACTCTTTGGATAATTGCAGCTCGGGGCAAAAAAATGTCGAAGGAAAAGTCTCTAGAAAAACTCTTGTTTTCTAGCAAGTGGCAAAGTTTTTTGTTTTTTGTTTTGTTTTTGTTTATTTGTATGTTCTCATCGAGTGGATGCAAAATAGTAGTTTGATCAATTGGAGGAAATGGGAAATTGAATCTACAAGAAGAATTGAATTTCTTTTGCAAGTTCTTGTGTGGTGTTGTGTTTGGATTTTGATAAAGTCTTCAGAAAGTTGTCTTGAGTCACAAGATATGTATTTGTAAACCAATGAAGTTATCTCGTTGTTAGAGTTTTGTACCTAAAGATAGGTGCATTTTGTATCCAAACAAATGCATTATCATGTTCGTTTCCTTTGCCTTGGAATTTAGCGATAAAAAATAATCTTGTAGCTCTCTGAATATCTCATTGTTCTTTGCAATTAATGTGCGCATTGCCAAGATTCTGTCTATCATATCTGCTGCAAATAACATATAGTTTCTTATTTCCGAATCGATGTTTTGATCAGAGCGAGCGTTGACATGGTTGTGCTCAACATCACTTCTTTTGTTTTGCAATATGTCATTCAATGGTGTCCAAAGATGTTCTACACTGGTGAAAGTAACAAAAAAAAGTAGGCGGTCCAAGTTGTCTTATCATTGCAAACACATTTCTCCTTTATGTTCTCAAAGTTTCAGGATATGTGTGAATGCTTTGGAGTTATCAGTATTCAATTGGCGTTTTCAATATGTTTTCAATATTTTTTTTATATGTGACATCTTTAATGTGTTTCAATTTAACTATCCATGCAGAATTCAAAACTTGTATGATTTGTTGGAATAATGTAGAGATGCTTGCCGAGTATCTACGATTAGGGTTGATGTGTACTTTCTATGTTTAGTATGTAGAGGTTTTATATCCACTTCTTATGGATCTAGGTGTTGGTTTGTTATGATAAGCTATATATATAGTAATTTCTTCACATTAATCAATTGAATTGGTTTGACCATTCCTTGTGTAAGTGAGCCTATGAGTTATGCTCTGTCTGCCTTCTAATTCTTAGTTGGTATCAGAGCTTGGGTGAATGTTGGGCTGTGAGAGAGAAGGTAAATTTTTTTTTGTTCACCATTGTTGTTTGCTGCCTGCCGTGAGTAAGTATTGAAGGAAGGCAGCGTTGAAGGAGCCGAATGTTTGTTTTAGAGTTGTTGCCATCACCTTGAAGGAGAAGCATCGACTTCCTGCCTGATACAAGCGATTTTCTTCACAATGAGAGCATCATATATCCACATCTATTCCACAGACACGGTGTAATCTACAATTCCACAGCTACGGTATAACCTGGAATGCTGCATATATATAATATATATATATATATATATTATGCATGCTCTATCAATTTAATATCTGTGAGGAGCCCGTTATCAATTTAATATCGGTGAGGACGTGAAGCACCGTGGGAGAAGAGCTTGCCATCTCTTTTGAATAAGCGTGGAGCTATGGAGCCTACGAATTTTCAGCGTGGAGAGCTGATATGCTGTAAAGATCAGCGTGAATATCGTGGAGCTGATTGCTACAAGTATTGAAGAGACTGGTGCAGATATTGGAGGAGAAGGTCATCCGAAGGAGAAAAGTGGAGATCACTCTGTCGTGAGAATTTTTTTTTTCTCCGGTGAACAGTCTTGGCACCACTTATCATATGAAGGGTAGGAGCGGTGCCTCCACAAATTTTGCAAAGAAAGAGCGGCGGCACCACCTGCAAGCCAAAGCGGAGGAGCGGTGACACCTCTGAAATAGTGAAGAAGAAGAGTGGTGCTCAAGGCTTGCCTTACACCAATTTATGGCACTGCCCCAGAAACGCCTTTGACCTTAAGAAGAGGTGTGGTTCTGAATTTAATTTTCCCATTGAATAGAAATCAGCTTTCCAGATCATCTGAAACAAGGTAAAATGGAAAATCCACCTCTTGGTGATACGTATATCAATGAAGCATCCAAATTAAACGGTGATGTAAATTGGAAATTTAAGATGATGCTTGTGCTTGAATCCGCTAATGCGTGGTCGATTATGACTGGAGAGTCGAGGCCTGTAACTAGCATTGCTTCCGGACTGGAATAAGTGGGAGTTGAAAGCAAAACTGACATTGAGGATGTCTATTAAAGACAACATCATTCCGCATATTAGAAATTGTATGACATCCAAGGCAACATGGGACACGCTCAAAGGCCTATATCAAACAACTGATGCAAATCGGGTTTTGTTTCTCAAAACCAAATTGTTTTCAATCAAGATGGAGGCTAATGAAGGGGCAAGCAAATATATTTCTCACATTAAAGAACTCAATGATAAATTGGGTGACATAGGTGAAGTTGTTGAAAGTTCTGATTTAGTAACAGTCACTCTAAAAGGCTTATTGCCAGACTACAAAGTGTTTATTTCAGCACTTACAGCGAGAGAAAAACCCCCAAATTTTGAAGAACTTACAAGGATTCTAATCCAAGAAGAAGAAAGAATGAAGAACTATGATCTGGATGCTGGAGGTTCAGACTTGGCACTGATGGAAAGAGGTCGATATCCACACAGAGGCAAATCATGGAATAGAGACAGAAGCAAATAATGGAATGGAGACAGAGGCAAATTTCATCAAAAACATAAAGGTATGTATGACTCAGATTGATTTTGATAGAAATAATGTAGATGGTCATCATTGGGGAAAACCAAGACACCTCAATAGAAATCATTATCAGAAGAAATTCTATAGAAATAGAAAATACAATGGAAGTCACAATGGAATTTTGCAAATACAGACACCTCTGAAATTAATGACTTTAAAAATATGAGATTATTATTTTTGAAGATGCTCTGTCTGTTGAGACAGACGATGACAATGCATGGTTCATAGATTCAGGTGCATCTGCACATATGTCTTGTAAGAGAGAATGGTTCGATGAATACAATGAGAAACATGATGGCACTCATATCTATTTAGGAGATAATAGCTCACACCAAGTGCAGGGTTATGGAATAATAAAAGTGAAATTATCTAATGGTCAATTGAGACAGATTCATAATGTCATGTATGTGCCTAGCATTAAGAAAAAATTAATATATGTTTCAACCATAACTGAGAATGACCTGAAGGTAGAGTTTGGAAAGTACCAGTGCCATATCAAAGACATTCGAAACCACTTCAAGATTGTTGCTACAGGTTCAAGATGTGGAGGACTGTACAAGCTGGAAGTGAGCAAAGACGGTCATCAGGCACTTGCATCCACCGTAATCACCACAGAGGAACTTTTGCACTAGAGGTATGGCCATATTAACCACCATGATCTTGTATTACTTCAAAAGAAATCCATGGTTGAAGGTATGCTTATAATAAAGAATGGACATTTAGAATGTAGTGCATGTGCAGTTGGCAAACAACATCGAAATGAATTCCTAGTACATCAAGAAGACCTATGCAAACTAGATCTTTAGGAGGTGCATCATATTTTCTGACATTTATTGATGATAGATCTAGATACACATGGGTGTACTTCATAAGGAGGAAAGGATATGTATTTGAATAGTTCAAGGATTTCAAAACCATGATTGAAAAGCAGATAGAAAAATGCATTAAAATTCTCAGATCCGACAATGGTGGCGAGTACGTGTCTGGAGCTTTCAAGAAATAATGTAAGGAGAATGGTATCCAACAACAGTTTATAGTATCGCATGCTCCTCAACAAAATGGGATTGCAGAGCAAAAGAAAAAAACACTAGTTGAATATGCACGCAACATGCTACAAGGTAAGCAAATTTCGAATGGTTTTTGGGCAGAAGCTGTGAATACTGTTGTATATTTGAAAATATCAGTCCCACAAAGAAATTAGAATTTCAAACACCATTTAAGGTTTTCAATGGATATAAACCACAAGTTAAGCATGTACGAATCTTTGGTTGTAAAGCATTTGCCAACATACCAAAAGATGATAGGAGGAAACTAGATGCTAAATCACTTGAATGTGTCTTTGTTGGGTATTGCAATGATCACAAAGCTTATAAGTTGTTTCACCCTAGCACTCATAAATTAATTGCTAGTAGGGATGTGGTGTTCCATGAACATACAGATACAAGTAACAAAACAGAACAAGGGCATAGTCTGACTAACAATGATGAATATGTCAAGTTAAACTCAATAGTTCATGAGCAGGAAGTGGAAGAGCCACAAGAGAAGCAAGAGGAACAGAATAGCAGCAACAACAGTGAAAGAAGCAGAAGCAGCAGTGAAAGTAGCAAAAGCAGAATGAGTACTTCTACAAGTTCAGAGGAAGACACAAAAGAAAGCAGAATGATTATGGATGGAACCCCTACAGGTAATTCAATGCTAAGAAGGTCAACAAGACAGATTCATCCCCCTCCAAGGTACAATGATTATGCTCTAATGTCTAATTTAATGAATATCAATGAACCAATGAATTACAAACAAGCCAAAGATAAAGCAGAATGGGTTGAAGCAATGAATGAAGAATATAAATCAATTATGAAAAATCAGACTTGGGAATTGACTGAGTTACCAGCGGATAAGACACCCATAGGCTGTAAATGGTTGTTTAAATATAAGCTTAAATCAAATGGTAGCATAGAAAGATTTAAATCAAGAATAGTAGCAAAAGGATATACACAAAAGGAGGGAATTGACTTTGAAGATACTTTTGCACCAGTAGCAAAACTAAACACAATTAGAATTATGGTTGCATTAGCCACATCACATAAATGGAAAATCCATCAATTAGATGTAAAATATGCTTTCCTAAATGGTGATTTAAAAGAAGAAGTCTACTTAGTTCAGCCTGAAGGCTTTGTATAAAAAGGACATGAACATCTTGTATGTAAACTAAAGAAAGCTATCTATGGATTAAAACAGGCTCCTAGGTCATGGTACATAAGGATTAATACCTTCTTTAATAAGAAAGGTTTAGTTAAAAGCAAAAGTGATCCTAACCTTTACATGAAGAAAGATAAGGAAGGAAATATTTGATATCTTTATATGTAGATGATCTAATCATTACAGGAAATGCATGTAAGTTGATTACAAAAATTAAAAATCAATTGTCACAAGAGTTTGAAATGAAAGACCATGGAGAATTACACTATTGATTGAGACTTGAAGTTTGGAGAGAATCTAGCAAAACAATGATCACTCAAAGTAAGTACGTGAGGGAAATAGTGAATAGATTTAATATGAGTGATTGCAAAGTATCAGCAATTCCTTTAGAACAGAATGTGAAGTTATGCAGTCAAGATGGATCAAAGGATGTAGATGGTACTTTGTATCGACAATTGGTGGGAAGCCTAAATTATCTCACTACCACAAGGCCAGATATATCATATGCAGTCACCATTTTGAGCCAGTTTATGTCTAAACCAAATTACAACCATTGGATAGCAACGAAGAAAGTCCTTAGATATCTGAAAGGAACAATGAACTTTGGTCTTTTATACACTGATAAGTTTGATGTTCAATTGGTAGGTTTTTCTGATTCTAATTGGGCAGGAAATCCAGATGATAGAAGATCTACTATAGGATATGCATTCAACATTGGATCCAGAGTCGTATCATGGAGTAGCAAGAAACAACCATCTGTTTCTCTATCATCCACAGAATTTGAATACAAAGCCATGTCTAGTGCAACATGTGAAGCTGTCTGGTTGAGGAGGATTCTTGAAGACATTGGAGAAAAGAAAACAGAACCCACAAAAGTACATTTTGATAATCAAAGTGCAGTCAAATTGGCAAACAACCTTGTTTATCATGTAAGGACAAAACACATTGAACTGCAACATCATTTTATCAGAGAAAAGATTGAGTCTAAGGAAATTAAACTTATTTATTGTAACACAAGTGATAATGTCGTTGACATATTTACCAAACCTAATGGTAAGATTCACTTTGAGATCCTTAGGCAGAAATTAGGTGTTGTAGAAAATCCATTTCTACATTAAGGGGGTATGTTGGAATAATGTAGAAATGCTTGCCGAGTATCTAGGATTAGGGTTGATGTGTACTTTCTATGTTTAGTGTGTAGATGTTTCAAATCCACTTCTTATGGATCTAGGCGTTGGTGTGTTATGATAAGCTACATCTATATATTGTAATGTCTTCACATTAATTAATTGAATTGGTTAGACCATTCCTTATGTAAGCAAGCCTATGAGCTCTGCTTTGTCTACCTTTTAATTCTTAGTTGATTAATTTTCCTATTGCCTTGAAAAAAATGTTTGTCACGTGTCTAGAGAAATCTTCAAAGGCATGTAGTAGATCATATTCATCTATTTGTTGAGAAGAAAAGCGATTTATTGCATGAGATGGTTGACTACAACCATAAAACAAACTGGGGAAGTTCAACTCTTCAGGGAGTTTGTCTTCGAAAATGCCCAATGGATTGAATCCTTTAGAAGGTGCGATTGGTATGATTTGGTTTTGAATATCATCAATAAGTTGTTCTTCTCCATAACCATGCACCAAGGTTTCAAACACTGGTTTTGGTTCCTCGTCATTGCCATATGAATTAACAGGTTTTGAATTGTGAAATTCATTTTGTTGTGTTTGTTGGTACAACTTAAAAAGTCCTTCCCACTCATTGTTGATGACAATTCCTTCAGATTTGTACAATGTACAATGATGTTTGACACAATTCTTTTAGACCAGTCTTAACATGTTTTGGGCGAACGTTACTAGACAAGTATGCAATATTGTATTCCATTTTCCTTTTTATCATTACATCAATTGCCATTGTATTAGATAGGATTCTTGTATCAACTGTCAAATTGTCTTATTTTTGCAAATGTCATTTTTAGTGCAACAAATCTTTCTTCTAAAGATGTCAAAGATGAAGCAAAATCAAATTTTAGATTTCTTTGAATTTGCAATGAGCTTGCAGGCAAAGGTATATTACCATTAGAAATTGCATTTTTAGAGTATGTACATATTTGTTAATAACTTTAGTCCATTGCATCATGTATATGATCTGTTAACCATGTGTTGAATCCCCAACTATGAATGTGGTTGATTAGAGTGTTTAAGGCTTACAACACACGGAGAAAACCCAACCAAAGGCTTCAAACAACCCCACACAAGTATGTTCTATCCTCGAGCTGTTTGGTATGGTAATCCCCCACGGATACTTTTGTAACCTTCGTTGGCTTATGGATGGATTTGATCCAAAGCGGATCTATTTTCCCAAAAGGAAAACAAAGAGTTAAGAAAAGAAAAAGGCAAACTTAAACCTAACTAGGAAAGTGAACCTAATCTAAATTTGAACTACTCTGAAAGATATTGAAGGATTACAGGTTGTCTTGGAGTGTGTGAAGAACAAGAAATTCATCAAATTAACAAAAATGTAACATAAGATGAAACTGTACTTACTGAAATTACGATTGTTCAATGAAAATTAAATAATAGTAAATCAGAATTTAAACCATTCAAGATAACCCACAAGTGCTCAAGTTAGTTGAAAAACCAACTTATAAGCCATAAAGCTTTACTGCTGAAACATTTGTAGAAATAGATAAAGACAGTTCATAAAAGAAATTTCATGAAGCTTTATCAATGCATTTGTAAATAACAAAGATAAATCAGAGTTAAGCAAACACATTAATAGATTACAAATGGACCACGATACTATCTGATCATTTGGAACAAGAAACTAAAACCTGTCAAAGAAATTTGATAGATCAAGTACAAGGGATAAAATTGCAACACTGTATATATTAAGAATTCTCTGTAACAAATTACACAAAACTTTGGCAAAACAATTTGAAGTGTTGTAATATCCCTTGTATCAGTCTCCCCTTTCCCAAGGTCAAAAGTCTTTGATACATTCGAGATCATTCACTTAATAATTATTACAAATAATGGAATTCCCCTTAAAGGGGATTAAAAGTAACCTAAACAAAGCTAATATCCTAAGAAATCTTTCCACACTTTCCAAATTTGCAACAACTCCTCGATATCAGGATAAGTGGCCGATTCTATGCCAAGTTGAGCATTACATTTGTAGTCTTCGACCTCATTCTTAGCCAATTTATGCCAAACTCAGATATAGACATGAATCTTGCCTTGTACTGCAAATGGTTGTTTAATTAACTGCTCCACATCATGGATGCTGATGTGGTCAAGTTCCTTGATTTTCTCCTCCTATTCATTCCTCCATTTCTCTACTTGCTCGAACATTAGTCCAGGTGGACTTGCCTTTTCAATAAGTGCTACGGTAGGAAAAGATAATTCAGTCATCATATTATCCACTGCATACCATCTTCTACCGCAGATAGCCTTGGCTTTCTTTATAGCTTGATCCACTATATCATCCAAGTCTTCCCAAGTGCTCAAAATGGTTCTGTCCCTTTTAAACTAAAAAGTAGTGAGAAGAGTGATGTTATCAGGCTTGTCCTTCATGTACCTTTGCCAATATGTAACCTCATCATAAGCCTTTGCAGCCTACTGTCTTTTCTCAATTAAGTCTTCCATAACTACAGACATTTTATCAAACACCATGTGAGTCTCAAATATATCATCTAAAGTTTTAAATAACTCACATATCAAATCATAGTGTTCGCTGTTAGTTTGGATAGCAAGCTTCTTAAACTCCTCTTGAGAAAATCTAGAAAATGAGGATGAAGTTGCACTTGCAGTTGCATCTTCACATTGTCTTACTAAAACTGCAACTTTTTGAACTAGAGTAACATTATCGTCCTTTTCTTTCTGCAGCTCTTCACTCAGAGTAGCATTCATCACTTGAAGTTCACCCTGCTTGGCCTCATGCTGTGTCTTGAGCTGCTTTAGTGCTTCTTTTAGACTGACAATCTCCGCTTTTTGTTTATCAAATTCTCTGCTTAAAGAATTGACAGCATCCAGATTGGCATCTGTGAAGGCTCTCAGAATAGAAGTTGCATCTGTAGCGTAGGTTTGTGGATCACTTGATTGCTGTGTCCATACAACTTCATTCACCATAGACATCTCCATATCATTTTGATCTCTGCTTCTTTTCTTACCTTGCTTCACCACTAACCTATCAGCTTTACTATATCTATATTCACCCAAGGATACCACAAAGTCTTCATTGAACTCATCTCTAACCTCATCAATAGGGGGTATGCTAATGCCTGTGGAAATCAAAGATGAAATTTGAGTTGTGGTCTAAGAAGGTATAGCCATAGTGATATGAGAGGTAGCAGAGGAGGAAGTAATGTTCTGGGTAGGAGTTACTTCAGGAGCTGAAGACATGTTAACAGAAGTTTCTACAAAAGAAATTTGCACAATAGTAGTGTTAGAGCCTGTTTTTGTTTTCCATCTTTTAATACATTTGTTTATGTTTTGAAGCTTGGTTTTATTCATTTCTCTAGAAAATTTTGTTTCTTAGGATAGTTTGAATCTTTTTACTTAATTTTCATGTTTATATGATTTCTTAGTTTTATTTTTCAAATTTTGGTTTGATTTATTAGAATTCATAGTCTGAGGGCTTATAGAATGCTTATATGGATTAAAAAGTCTTTAAAAATAACATAAAATATTGATTAAGGTTCTTGAACCAAGGTTAAACCATTATCATGAGTTTTATTTTTGAAAATCATTAAAGCAGACTTTCTTGAAGCGCAAGCCTGAAAAAATTGCACACATGCACTACAAGAAAGTCATGCAGTTCAAAAATCATCATTTTTGGGTCAGGTTTTTTGAAATTCTCACACATGGGATGTCATTCATACTGGGTTGATGGGTTTGATACGTGTTTCCTCTAGAATGATTATTGTGACAAGTGTGAATACATCAAGCAAATCATCATGAGGGCGAGTCGCGGTGGTCTGTTGCAAAGTGATGTAATAATGATGGTTGAACATAATGAGACAAATGCGCCTTGAATCTCGTATCCCCTGAAGTGCAAGTAGAGCAAATGAAGTTCGTGGTGAAGAATCAACAATTTGTAATCAAATTTTGAAACAGGGCGAAAAACTAGGGCTTTGAGGAGTGGTCGTTTGGAGTTATTGAAGTGGTCAGATAAGATTGAGGAATGCAATTGGACACCTGACAGTCAAGAAAACATGATTATAGCACCTGGATTCATCACTTTGACAGGTAGGTTGTGAATCATTACCAAATTTCATAAATTTGGGGTTTTTCTAAGCAGAGGACTAATGATAGAATTGATTGAAGATTATTAGTTTATAAACCTAAATCATACTGAATGATGAATTCTCTGTCAATGGAATTAATTTATTTATCAGTTTAAACGAGAGAGTTCAGTTTAGGGTTTTAGGTTTCCCCATACAACATTGTCTTCCAGATTGTTAAGACTTGAAGAGATTCAGAGTTGTTTTATTGACAGAAGCTATTTGACAATTGTTCAAAATGAAAAGAAGTGGTAAGAATAATAGAGCAGAGCCTTCAGACATGAGCTGGGTTCAAACTTTTCCAGATTGTGCAAAACTGTTTGCAGAAGCAGGGTGGTTAGTGTTTTTTGAAAGGATTGAAGGTTATCACTCAGAAGTCTCTTATAAATTCGCTCAACGTTTGGATAAGGATATGGTGTCTTTTGATACTTTGAAGTTTAAACTGACCAGGGAATTGTTAATAGAAGCTACATGAATTTTAGATGAGGGTGAATTCTGGTTTTAAAAAGTGCCTTTCACTTTTGATGCTCAAAGATATCTACTTCCAAATGTAGTAGCAGATTGGGGAAAGGGAGTACCTATTCAAAAGTTTAAACCAGAATGGATAGAGCCTACCAAAATATTACAAAGCTACATCACTTGTGAAGGGAGATTTGCTTTTGTTTTTTAGTATCATTTTAGATTCCTTCAACATCTCAGTCATGAATCCAAAATGAATCTCCCATTCTTCTTCTTGAAAAGTTTACAGAAGATGTCTAGCAGGGTGAAAGAACATCAGGATCACACCAAACAATCATTATTTCATCATGGGCTTATAAAACTTGTCATAAGCACTGTACTTCAGAAAAGAGAGAAGACATGGGAATATTTCCTATTTTGGTCTGGTTTCCAATCAGAGAAGGAAGAGCAGTCTCAGAAGAGACAGTTAGATAAAGGTCAGAATTTGATCAAGAAACTTAAAAAGAAAGTCACAGTCAAAGATGAAGAAGGCGGTGAACCAGGAAAATCTTCGAAGCAAGAAGATGAAAACATTGAAATTGAATAGCAAATTAATGTTGAGGAAAACAAAGTTTCAAAGTTAGAGGAGAAGGAAGTTGAGCCTGTAGAAGATCCTTCTCCTGAAGAACTGAACCAAATTGTAAATGAAGATGTGAAGAAACAGGGACAAGCCCCTATTATAGTACTCTCTGAAGAAGAGGAAAGATCTTTATCTAATGAAGCTAGGGTTCATACCACTGATAAAGCTAGGGCTCATTCTAAACAGGAGATACATACCCATTCTGAAGAAGAGATAGTGTCATGAAGGAAGAAAATGAAAGTTGTTGAACTAGCTTCAATTACACATCAAGGGAAAGCTTTGAAAATGTTAGGAGAGGTTGGAGCAGTTTGGAGGCCCAAGACAAGGCCAAAGAACAAACTCAAGTTAAATATGAAGAAGCTGCTAAACCCTAAACTGGCTGAAAAGAAGATTACAATAATTGAAGATTCATCATCTCAGGAGAAATTAGAATACAGTGAAGATGAAAACAAAAAGGTTATGAAGGGTAAAAAATGAATAGTTTCAGAAGATAAACCAGTTTTCACTGATACCAAGATCTCAAAAATATTCATGGAGGTTCGAGAGAAGATGATTCTAGAACAACATCAAAATGATTTGAAGAGCTCTTGTATAGATAAAGGAGAGGTGGCTGAGAAATCAGTTAAGTGCAGTATTGAAGCTAAAGAGTATTCATAAATTTCAATGACCTTGACAGAGCATATGGAAGAAGATGAAGAAATTTTTAGGAAGCTAAAAATCCCTTGGATACCTGAAGGAGTGCAGCCAGTGTTAGAAGGAAAATACATGGATTCTAAAAATGAAAATTTGCAAAGGAGTATCAAGCAATACAAGCATCAAATTGAGTACTTGCATGAAAGCAATGAAGGATTAGTGACTGCAAATAAGAAACTGAGGGAAGATCTGGAAGAAGTAAATAGTCACTATCAGGAATTGATTTCAGTTTCTAAAGAAGCTTTAAAAGGAAAAAGATATACAGAGAACCAGTTTACAGAACTAAAGCAAACTATTCAGGAGCTGAAATAGCAGAATGAAGAGTTGACAAGAAGAGTTGTAGATTTGGAAGCAGATCACCAGAAGGCCAGAAGGGAAACCCAGGATTTAGAGGGAATTGCTCTTTTAGCGGAGGAAGCAAAAGACTTGTAAAAGTACTTTAAGAAGAGCTGTTATTAGTTAGTTTGAAAAAGTTATTTCATTTTTGTATAATGATAGTTTATATTGAACAATTTGATAGATGACCTAAAAGTAGTTTTGGATCACTTATGTAACTGTTTTTGAAGGAACAAGATAAATGTAAGTTTGGGAAAGGACCAAGGGTTCGATTTTTGTTGCAAGGGGAGGCTATCAGGCTGTGGTTTATGAGCTAAGTGTAAAAACTCTTATGTGTTTTTTAAGACTGAATTATGAAATATTTGCAATTATAAGCCCTTTTAGACTAATGACTGGTTTCATTTCTGATTTGTGTTAATCACTCAGTTAGTATACTCATTTCCTGTTTAAGGTTTTTATGCATGAAATGCTTGTTAACTATGGGTGGAACTCAACACTGTGATTATTGTGTTTGGTTAATGTTCTACAAAAACCTATTTCACTTAATTGTGTTTATTGAGATTGTGTTGGCTTGTTCTTTCATAGTCTAGGAACAATTCATGGCACTAACAAGTAGTCTTGGATAATGATGATGGTAAAATTGTTGCAGTCGTCTCAGACACAGGGGATGATACTGAGCTAATCAAAGGAATATGTAACTGGATTTTGAAAACTGAGGGCACAACTGATGAAGGAATAGGGATATCCATAGTGACACGTGTGATTGATTCAGGAAAACAAGTAGCATTCTGATAGAGCTCAGTCATAAAAGGTGTCACAACATAACCATTAGACAATGATGATAAATCCATTATTGATGAAAGAATAATTGCAAAAGAAGAAGGGACAACCCGACTAGAATATTGAGATGTAGGAAGAGGGGATGAAAGTTTACCATTACTACCATTGGTAACATTCTGGAAATCATTACCAGTCTCAATATTAACAGGTACAGGAGAACTTCTTCCCTCCTCTTCCTATGAATGAGTAAGGTCAATGGTAGGAACATGAATGGAGATCTTTGGCTTCTTGAAAGCTGTGCTCTCAACCTGAGGCTGCTTAGGTTGAGTCTTTTCCATCACCTTTGTTAACTGAGCAACATCAGCTGACTAAGAGGTTGCAACTTCCTGTGTATCTAATGCTCAAGTCATCTTGTTCAGCTTCTGCTTTATCTGTTCTGAAGTCTGCAAATAGTCTTTAACCTGTTGCTCCACAGATGTCTAGGGAACTTCTCCCATGGGAGTTTTCCCTTTTTCCAAGACTGAGCTAGTTTCAACAGATGCAGTTTTGGATGCCAAATCCTCTTTTGTTGCAGCCCAAGCTTCCTTTTCTTCTTTGTCTCTTTTCATCCTCTCCAGGATGTCCAATTCCATTGACCTGCAATGTTTAACCCTGTCTTTGATCTCCTTCTGATACTACAAGATATGGCTCTTCTCTTCTGTGTTCTTATCCGTTGCTAGGACTTCAGAAAATGTGTCTACTCCTTGATAAATAAAATCATTCGGAGTCTCCTCATGAACATAACCTATTTTGAAATGATCCTGCTTTAGGTGTAGGTCGACAATTCCTTTGGGATCATGCTGCCTTTTCCTTGCTAAACCATGTTTAAGTGACACTATGTGGTCACTTAGCTCCGCTGCCCAAGTAGAAGTGGGTACGCTCAAGGATCCAAGGGTAATAGGAAACATGGGCCAAACCTTCCTCTTTGGTGCAACACATTTTTTGTAAATCCCTTCAGTGACTGTCTGGAATGAGATCTCTTCTAAGACCAACTTGTCTGGTACCACCTTTGGCAACATGTGAGAAGCATTGCTGCGATAAACCCTGATGTAGGTGAAAGATTCACCAACATACCAGTCTCCCATGGTGGCTATTAGAGCTTTTTCTTTCAGCGAGAATGCAGGGGCTTCCTTGTTAAAAATCAGAAAATATACTTGGCTAAGGAAACTTTCACAAATATCATAAAACGTAGCCACATAGTTGCTATCAGAATGAAAAATATGCACAGGGGGGGCTGGTAGTTCCCAAATCCATCCCAAGTTAGGGTAGAGGAATTCGGCACAGAAGACGTCTACGATGAAAGCAGTAAGATAAAAATTGGGCTTTTTCTTTGCAGTGGTTTTCTGGAACTCTTGGATGGCATTCTTGAGTTTAAGTGATAAAATTGAGGCCCGGGGGAAAGAATCACTTGTAGTTGCAATGTGATGAGCGATGGGATCCCATTCTTCTCTAAAGAAAGAATAATTGGGGAGACCATAAAGTCTACATTGCATCGCTACAAGCAGAGAGTAAGGTTCTTTAAACCATTCAACGGGGTATAATTCATCTTTCCTCTTGGAAAACATGTGAGGTTCAGTCATCCAGGATTTAATCATCTGGTCGAAATTGAATTTGGACTTGGCAGTGTTAACAAAATATGCATCTAGGAGCTGGGTATGAGGTTTAAGAGCATAAATCCTGATAAAAGTTTCAAGGCGAAATTAGTGAGCTGAGACTCGACACTGGTATTGAAAGAACGATCTTTCACATTAGCGTGGTCTATGATCCACCTTACAGCATCATTATAAGGTAGAATAGGCGGCCTTGCAACAATCATATGCAAGCCAGAATCTCTAATTATCTCGTAGACAACTCGTTCACTCTGGAAATCTGAAAGGTCATTGTTATCAAAGATAGAGTAAACCTGAGACCATTCCAAATGATAAGTTTCAGTGACTCTGCTACTAGTATAAGAAAAGACACCGAAATTCGGGTCTTTCATGAACATGTCCTTCTGAAGGTTTTTACTCTTAGTAAATCTAGGGGGTTTGGATGTTGCCATACGTAATTTTGAATACTTATACCAGAAATTAAAACTGAATTGCACAGGAAGCACAGTAAACAATTCAAATCGAGAGAAAACAACTTGGCAACCAACCTGAAACTGAAGCAGACACTGTCGGAATCGCGCAGTAAAATCTGGAGGTAAAATCACACAGCAAACAAAATTACAGTAGTAAAAACAATAAGAAAAATCGTAAATCAAAACTATCATATTTATAATTCCCAGAAAATAATACAGACCTTCAAATGAGGGTAAAAAGAAAAAGAATGGTCAAGATCAATTTTGCGGGATGTGTGATCCAAAAACAAATCGCAAGTTTATTTATCATTCTGCAACCTGCATTCTGCAAGTTGCGGGATGCAGGATGCGGGATAGCAAGATAGCATAAATTTATTTTATCGGCTCCGCACTCCGCATCTTGCGGGATGTGGGATGCGGGATATAGAAATAAGCAAACCAAAACGCAAACAAATGATAACCCCGCAACCCGCATTCCACAAGTTGTGTGATGCGAGATGTAGGTTGAATAAAATAAACACACAAAAAAAACTCTCCCGCATCCTGCACTTGCGGGATGTGGGTTAGAAAAATGAAAAGTTTCCCGCATACCGCAACTTGCGGGTTGCGGGATGCGAGATAGTAAAACAATCCAAGCAAAAATCAAATCTTTCTATATTTTAAAAGAAATCAAACATGAATTTTTGGACATTTGGTTAAGTAAAGAAATCCCAAGAGTAAAAATAAAAATATTAATGAAACCCTTTAAGATTACAAAGAGTCTTACCAAGCAATCTTCATATCTGCAATTGGGCTCCCGTGTCAAAATGACATGGGATCTATTGTACCTACAACAAATGGCAATTGGCTGGAAGAACCAGTTATCTCTGCAAAACAATAATCCTTTCCAATCAAATATGTTAGTGGACAAATGATTAACTCTCAATAAATGTTAACATAAGGATGTAACCAGTTAAGAACTAATCAAATTATTAATGCACTCCCATCCATGGTCATAAAAAGGATGCCACTATGATTCGAATGTCATTAAAGGATCGGGTCATCTGAACTGAGGCTAACATAGGCATGTGGTTTAAGGCTGAACCTGAGGTCAGAACTTTACCTCTTTGCTTTTCCACACAAGGCCTTTTAAATGATCATTTATTCTCCCCCCCCCCTTTTTTAAATTGCATTGACATGGGACCATTGCCCCATGTTCTGGTGATCAGTGCCATTCACAGACCTGACCTGGAAACTGAACAATCCGGCTCAGTAAGGAGACCTCTTGTCTTCCAGCTATATGGCTGAAAGCAACTATCATGGATTGGGAACCATCTAGTGATAGTTTTAGTCCAACATCTAGCCCATGATGATAGTAAGGCTGGCCTTAAATAGGCCCCCCTCTTCCTGATGTACAATGCTTTCTTGTTTAGGGGTTAGTTGGGGTTTAATGTCAAACATGAATTACAAGACACTGCCATGGCTTGGCGTCCATGTGTAGGCAGCGTTACTCACTGATTCCCTATAGATCATGAATGAGCCTACCTGTGATAGGATCTCCCATCTTCCAGAGGACCGGAAGCCATCTCCCCATATTATATGCCAAAGATGTCATTCCAATGAGCACCTATGAACCTAATGAGCTGGCTCGTGATGAGACCCCTCATCTTGTAATCCACATGATAAGATATATGGCCTTAAGTGAATCCCAAACGGTAAGATCGATCACACTATACAAATATGCCACAGTGCCCTAATGAGACCTTAGGCAGGGTGAACCTTTCCTTTCACAACTGTCGTCATCAAAGTACAACACGAACAAGGTGTTAACCTGGATGAGAGGGCATTAATACAGAATTCTATAAATGTGGTTATCATTCAAATATAAGAAATCCTGATATGAGTTAGAAAAAATAGAAGCTGACAGGTCTGTTTCAGTTAAGAATATCGAATATTGAGAAAACTGACTGCTCACTATTGTCAAGTGTGTAGATATTTACCAAAATTACCAATATCAAACAAACATTCAAAGATAAAAAGGAAAATAGCACACCAAACCTATATACAGGATTGCAAAAATTCTTTAAGCAAAATATTTCTTGAGCAGAAAAACGTTCACTGGATAGGCATCAGGGACTCCTTCCAGTGTTTGTAGTCAAACTGTGCTAGGACCAATCTTTTCTATAACAATGAATGGCCCTCGCCAAAAGGCATTGGAACTTGGTGTGATCTTTGTTATCCTTATGTTGTTTATCCCACCTCAGCACTAGATCTCCTACTGAAAAGTCTCTATCTGAAGAAGATCTCTCATCGAACCACTTCTTGACCAACTGTTGATGTTTATAAAATTTATTCTTGGCTTTCTCTCTATCCTCTTCTAATTTGAGCAGAGAATTAATCCTTTGCTATAATGGGGAATAGTTACTCTCTTGAACAGATTGGTCCAATAGTAATAAAGGAATGGCGAGATTGGCAGGTAGGACAACTTCCTTGCCATAGACAAGGCAGTATGGGGAGTTACCAAGGGCTACCTTTGGGGTGATTTGATCTGCCCAAAGAGCATAATAAAGTTGGACATGCCAGTTCTTCTAATGTGAAGCCACTGTCTTTTTAAGAATACTTGTCAAGTTCTTGTTTGAAGACTCTATGAGTCCATTACCCTGAGGATAGTAATTAGCAGAAAACTTAAGCTTGATACCCTTTTCAAGGGTGAAGCTGGTCAAGTCAATGGACTAAAAATATGAGGCATTGTGAAAAACAAGGAACTCGAGGGTGCCAAACCTGGTGATTATCTGATTCTCTAAGAATGAAATTACCTAGCTTGTGTTAACTAGTCTTAATGGGACTGCTTCGACCCACCTTGCAAAGTAGTCAGTGGCTGTCAATACGTATTTATGTTGTAATGAGGATACAGGGTTGATGGGTCTGACAAAATCCAACCCCCACACCTGAAAAGGGAATTGGACTACTACTGGCTGCAAAGGGAAAGCAGGTTTCTTGACTTTGCCAGCACACTTCTGACAAGGCTCACATTTTCTGACAAATGCATGGGCATATCTGAATAGGGTGGGCCAGTAGTATCCTGCCCTGATGATCTTGTGAGTCATTGTATTTCCTGAAAAAAGTCCACCTGCAGGCCCTGCATGAAATTGAAATAGGAAATCATTAGTTTGATATTTTTCCAAGCATCTGAGAAAAATTCCATCATAATTATTCCTAAACAAAACGTTATCAACAAGCTGATAAGGAGCAAATTTCAGCCTTAATGCTCTAGTTGTTTGGGATCAAAGGTTTCGGGAGCAAACCCATTATGAAGAAAGAATTTGATGTGATCATACCATTCAGATGCCGCGGTTTCAAGTGCAGTCACAAAACCTATAGGAGTAGCCTCTTCCTGCTCCCAGTCAGTGCGTTGTTGTTCAGGATCGTTTGACTGGGCGGTGAGATAACATAAACCTTGTCCTCTAACGATATTTGCAGGCTTGATCTCTATATCATATTCTTGAAGGGCAGTCATCTAGTGAGCTCTCTTCTCTCCTAACTCCTTTTGGATGAGGATGCTACACACGGCCGTATAAGGAATGATCACTTTGGTCCTTGACTTTAAAAGATAAGGCCTGTAATGGTTTACTGATTTGTATACAGTGTAGGCCTGCTTGTCAACCTGGGAGTAGTTGAGTTCAGCTCCCTTGAATGTATAACTCATAAAGGAAATGGGGATCTCAGCGTCCTCATGATTTTTCTGTGTTAGGACAGCTGCATAGGAAAAGTCAATAGAAAACGTATACAATATAAACTCTTTACTATAATATGAGGACATAAGAGCAGGTGCTTTTGCTATGATTTTTCGGATCTCAGTAAATGTATTTTCTGTTCTTCAAACCACTTGAAGGGTACATCTTTTTTAACTAAAAATTGTAGGGGTTTAACTACTTGAGCAAAATTGGGAACAAATCTTCGAACAAAATTAATCTTACCCAAGAATGATGCATTGCCTTTCGAGAATTAGTAAGGCCAATTTTAGAGATTGCGTCAACGCGTTCTAGATCGATAATCATACCTTCCTTCGATACTATGAAACCCAACAACTTCCCTTCTGTTACCACAAATATGGACTTCTTAGGATTTAGGGAAATGCCGAACTTCCTGCACCTCTCGAATACCTGTCATAGAGCAAGCAAAAGATTTTGTCGTTTCTTTGAGTAGATCTTTACATCATCTAAATAAACAACGACAAAGTTATGTATCAAGCCCTTGAAAGCTATGTCCATAGCTCTTTGGAACATGGCTCCTGCGTTTATTAATCCAAACGGCATTCGTCGATATGCAAATGTCCCCCAAGGGGTTCAAAAGGTAGTTTTGAGTTGGTCATCGGGCACTACCAGGACCTGGATGTAGCCAGAAAAACCATCGAGCAGTGAAAACATATCTGATCTGACTACTTTCTGTAGGATCTGCTCCATTGGAGGAATATGATAGTTATCTTTTTCAGAGGCTCGGTTTAGGTTCCTGAAGTCTACGCAGAGTCTGATCTCCCCATTATTTTTGCGAGCAGGGACCAAATTAGCTATCCATTGCATGTGCCTGATGGGAAATATGATCCTAGCCAAGAGCAACTTGTCAAGTACTTTCTTGACAGAAGGTTCAGGCTGGGGTGCATTTTCCTCAATTTCTGTTGATAGGGTTTTACCTCAGGCTTCATAGGGATGTTATGATGCATGCCAGTAGTGTCGAAAGTTTGGAGTTCATCGTATGTCCAGGCAAACACGTCCTTAAATTCCCTGCACAGCTTAATGAAATTTCTTCGTTCATCACAGGAGCAGTGGATTCCAAGGTTAATACATCGAGGCTCTTGCTCTGATCCGAGGTTGACAGGAGCGTAATTTAGGGTTGAACTCTGAGTTTTGCAATTGGTGGTTTGCCTGAATTTGTCCTGTAATTCGTAAAACTTCTCTAGGATGATGACAGACTTGGGGATAATGTTGGAAGGATCAGACAGAGACTTTTGATGGTTAGCTTCGTCAATCGCCATACCTTCAAAGGTATTTTGAGCTTACAAGAAGTCCAGTATTTGATGATCATCATTAAACACTTTCCAACTTGGGACGTTGTCGGGTATAGAGGGTCTATACATCAATTCAATAGAGAAAGTTTGTGGAGACAAATCTTCAGGCATAATTAGCCTTGATGCGGTATTGGCTAACAGATCTACATCAAAGTTCTGTGATCTAGGAACATATCTAATGTTAAATGCCAAAAAGGATTTAGTCATATCCCTGATCAATTTCTGATAATTCACCAAGCGTGGAGACAAACAATGGATTTGATTGCGTACATGTTTCACTATGATTTCTGAGTCTCCCACACATTCAATTGCTTTAGCTCTCATATCGACAACTTTCCTGAGTCCTTGGACGAAAGCCTCGTACTCAACGACGCTATTTGTGCATTCAAATTCCAATCTGCAGGCAATCATCGTTTTGATTCCTTTCGGATCAATTAGCACACATCCTCCGCCTACTCCCTCCTTTGACCTCGAGCCATCAAAAAACAAGGTCCAAACTATAGGATCAATTCTGAAATTGGTATTTACATTATATACGTTATGAACAACAGTGCTAGAAAATGGAACAGACATAAGATGAGTTACCTAAGAGTGTTTTTGCTCATTCTCTATTGGTGATACATCAGCAGGTAAGTCTCCAAAGAAAGTGTCAAATGTGAAAAGTTCAAATTGATTGTTAAATAAGGAGACGGATTCATTGGAACCATCGAGATCAGTTATAGTTTGTGTCATGAAAGGTTCTCTGTCAACTTTGAGCTTATCGAGCTGCCCATTAAGAGGCAACCATAGGTGAGACCAATCAGTAGCAAAGTAACCTTTAAGTTTTCTGACCAATCCCTACTCAGCCACATACCATAGGTTTCTGGAATATCCGTAATTATAATATTGATCATTTGATGAATACGAGGATTTGCAGATAGTCTAAGAAGAACATTTCTTAGCCTCCCTACCACTTTAACCTTGGATTGATCTAATTGCACTATCTGAATAGGACACTTTTCCTAGGTGGCGTTAAGCTTCTTGCACACAGAAAGGGGCATAACATTGGATGAAGCACTCGAGTCTACCATACAGTTATGCACATTTTTGTTAAATATTTCAAAGGTAAGTAAGAAGGGAGGAGTACCCTTGCTTCCAGGCTTAGGATGGCTTGGATGGGAGGCTAAGTCAATAGTATTATTTTGAGCTTCTCAGGGTTGCTTTATAATCATGCTTTTAGGTAAAGAATCCAAATGGAAGGGATTTTAAGAAGATCGAATAAAGATATGTTTGCTTTGACTCTTTTGAGGTCCTCGGCCAGGTTGTATTCTGGCTCAGGGATAAGGGTGTCCTTCTGAACTTGAGTTTTACCTTTGCTAGGGGCCTATGCTACAGGGTTTGATTCTCGTGGAGGTGGCCCTTTAGACCGGTGTTGTGTGTGTGCTGGAGGTTGAAAACCGTATCGGGTTCTTCTTCTTCTTCTTATTCTTCTGAAAAGAAGCTAACAGAGTTGACCTGCTGGTCGCCTTCCTCTTCCTCTTGGGGTGGTTTAGTATCTGGAGTGGACTGATCCTCAGAGGATTTAGGAATGTCTAGAGTTCCCATGGCTAAGGCCTTCAAGAAAAAAAAATCTCTTCTGAGGTGAATCCCTCGCTTGGGTTCGGAGGTGGCAGATTCTGAGGAGGTTGAGCAGGCCTCCTAAAAGGTGGCCTATTGAATCCCATGTTGATTGATTGATTTTCATTGCTCGTTTTCTTAAGGTCCACCATCGCATTAGACATTCGTTGGAGGAGCTTCTTCACTTCAGCCATGTTGAATGGATCCTGGGTGGTAGCAGTGGGTTTAGTGGAAGGGTCACTTTTCCTACATGAGGTGGACGCTTGTTTAGATGCGGTGTCAGAGTTGTTTTTAAGACATAACATGTCTCTTTCAACCTGTATGGCTTCAGAGAAGGCATCTTGCAAGAATTCTTTATGGGCCTTTTTTACCCACATGGCTATTTGGGCCGGGAGGCCCTTAATATAGTATGCTACTAGTAATTCCTCAATAGGAAGTACTGTGTTTGGGATCCTATTCTTTAAATATGAAAACCGGTGGTTGTAGTCTTTGACTCTTTCTTTGCCCTTTGTTTTCATGGAAGAGATCTCTATAACCAACTCCTCTGGGGTCTTATCATCCCCAAACTTTTGAGTGAAGAGTTCAGAAAATACATCCCATGAAGGGATGGAACTGACTTCTAAGGTGAAATACCAAGTTGAAGCCTTTCCCTCAAATGTGTAAGGTAATAGCGCAAACCACATCTTCATGGATAATGTTTCTAAGTCTAATGGCTTGCATGAAGGATTTTATGTGGTCTTCCATAGAATTCTTATCATCTGGATTATATTTAGAAAGACACTTTTTGGGATTTTTAGGCCATCTGTGCTGATCACCTAAAACGGACACGGCGTCCCCGTCTAACCATGGCCTGTTGTGTCGTTCGTCAGCCATCGGAATAGATCCTGTTGAGGAGTCTGAAGATTCGTTAGATGACGATGAAGAAGAAGGAGGAGACAGAGGTCGACCTCCTACTATGATGTTATGTCGAGGAGTTGTAGACTCCTGAAGCAAGGCACCTAGATCTAACCTAGGAGTGGACGGCTCACTGAAAAGGTCGTGATGTCTTTCAGTGTTTTGATTGCCTGGGATTTGGGTATCTAGATTACCAATTTGAGGCAACTCTCGAGTAGGATGATCTTCTACAAATTTTCTTCTAAAATCAACAACGTTGTGGGAATTACCCTTCAACAATTGTCCAACTGTGATAGGCCCTAGGATGGGTGATACAAGAATGTATCTGTCTGATGGGGTAGCCTGTTATTGTTCAGGGGTAACTGGGACAGTATTCGAGACTTGAGCTACTTGTTCCCCTGAGGTAGACGTGCCAACAAGACTACAAGTAATGATTGGATCTCTAGTTGGAGGAGGTGTGTGAGTGTTTCGCTTAGGCATGATGGGATGGCCCTCCTTCTAGCGCCATTTGTTGAAGCCCCAACTATGAATGTGGCTAATTAGGGTGTTTAAGGCTTACAACACACGGAGAAAACCCAACCAAAGGCTTCAAACAGTCCCATGCAGGTATGTTCTATCCTCGAGCTGTTTGGTATGGTAATCCCCCATGGATACTTTTGTAGCCTCCGCTGGCTTATGGATGGATTTGATCCAGAGCAGATCTGTTTTCCCAAAAGGAAAACAAAGAGTTGAGAAAAGAAAAAGGCAAACTTAAACCTAAATAGGAAAATGAACCTAATCTAAATTTAAACTACTCTGAAAGATGTTGAAGGATTACAGGTTGTCTTGGAGTGTGTGAAGAACAAGCAATTCATCAAATTAACAGAAATGTAACATAAGATGAAACTATACTTACTGAAATTATGATTTTTTAATGAAAATTAAATAACATTAAATCAGAATTTAAACCATTCAAGATAACCTGCAAGTGCTCAAGTTTGTTGAAAAACCAACTTATAAGCCATCAAACTTTATTGCTGAAACATTTGTAGAAATAGATAAAGACATTTCATAAAAGAAATTTCATGAAGCTTTATCAATGCATTTGCAAATAACAAAGATAAACTAGAGTTAAGCAAACACATTAATAGATTACAAATGGACCACAGTACTATCCGATCATTTGGAACAAGAAACTAAAACTTGTCAAAGAAATTCGATAGATCAAGTACAAGAGATAAAATTGCAACATTGTATATATTAAGAGTTATCTGTAACAAAGTACACAAAACCTTGGCAAAACAATTTGAAGTGTTGTACGATCCCTTATATCAGTCTCCCCTTTCCCAAGGTCAAAAGTCCTTGATACATTTGAGATCATTCACTTAAATAATTATTACAAATAATGGAATTCCCCTTAAAGGGGATAAAGAAAAACCTAAACAAAGCTAATATCCTAAGAAATATTTCCACACTTTCCAAATTCGCAACAGCTCCTCGATATCAGGATAAGTGGCCGATTCTATGCCAAGTTGAGCATTACATTTGTAGTCTTCGACCTCATTCTTAGCCAACTTATGCCAAACTTGGATATAGACATGAATCTTGCCTTGTAATGCAAATGGTTGTTTAATTAACTTCTCCACATCATGGATGCTGATGTGGTCAAGTTCCTTGATTTTCTCCTCCTGTTCATTCCTCTGTTTCTCTACTTGCTCAAACATTAGTCCAAGTGGACTTTCCTTTTCAATAAGTGCTACGGTAGGAAAAGATAATCCAGTCATCATATTATCCACTGCATACCATCTTATACCGCATATAGCTTTGGCTTTATTTATAGCTTCATCCACTGTATCATCCAAGTCTTCCCAAGCACTCAAAATGGTTCTGGCCCTTTTAAACTGAAAAGTAGTGTGAAGAGTGATGTTATCAGGCTTGTCCTTGATGTACCTCTACCAATCTGTAACCTCATCATAAGCCTTTGCAGCCTGCTGTCTTTTCTCAATTTAGTTTTCCAGAACTACGGACATTTTATCAAACACCATGTGAGTCTCAAATATATCATCTAAAGTTTGAAATAACTCACATATCAAATCATAGTGTTCTCTGTTAGTTTGGATAGCAAGCTTCTTAAACTCCTCTTGAGAAAATCTAGAAAATGAGGATGAAGCTGCACTTGCAGTTGCATCTTCACATTGTCTTACTAAAACTGCAACTTTTTGAACTAGAGTAACATTATCATCCTTTTCTTTATGCAGCTCTTCACCTAGAGTAGCATTCATCACTTGAAGTTCACCCTACTTGGCCTCATGTTGTGTCTTGAGCTGCTTTAGTGCTTCTTTTAGACTGACAATCTCCGCTTTTTGTTGATCAAATTATGTGCTTAAAGAATTGACAGCATCCAGATTGGCACCTGTGAAGGCTCCTAGAATAGAAGCTGCATCTATAGCATAGGTCCGTGGATCAATTGATTGCTGTGTCCATACAACTTCATTCACCATAGACATCTCCATATCATTTAGATCTCTGCTTATTTTCTTACCTCGCTTCACCACTGACCTATCAGCTTTACTATATCTATATTCACCACAGATACCACAAAGTCTTCATTGAACTCATCTCGAACCTCATCAATAGGGGGTATGCTAATTCTTGTGGAAATAAAAGATGAAGTTTTAGTTGTGGTCTAAGAAGGTATAGCCATAGTGATATGAGAGGTAGTAGAGGAGGAAGTAATGTTCTGGGTAGGAGTTACTTCAGGAGCTGAAGACATGTTATGAACAAAAGTTTCCACAAAAGAAATTTGCACAGTAGTAGTGTTGGGTAATGATGATGGTAAAACTGTTGCAATCGTCTCAAACAAAGGGGATGATACTGAGCTAATCGAAGGAATATGTAATGGGATTTTGAAAACTGAGGGCACAACTGATGAAGGAATAGGGATATCCATAGTTTTGAGTCATTGATAATTGGATTTTAGCTTAAATGTTTTTATTTGTAAAATAAATTTGATTTAGGGTTTCGACCCTATAGTTTACCTTCACAGCTATAAACCTGTTTGATAAATTTAAAATAGTTCTTTACATAGATAGATATTTATTTTTTTATATTAGTTATTAATCATATTCTCAATGTTTTTATTTAATTAAACTGACCAGTAGAATTTACTCAGAGTTCTGTGAAAAGATAAGCTTAGACTCTGTAACTTAGTTTACTCTTTATAAGTACTTTTAATATAACCCTACTTAGTTTATAGTAAATGTGAGTCTTAGATTAGTTGATATTATTAGAAAATAAACTATATGATTAGTAGTTTATTTCTTTACTGAACTAAATGTAAATAATGTAACTCGACTGTGATTTTTCTATTTCATTGCAATTAGTTACTAAGTAAACACATAGAAGTATAAACTTATCATTACACAGTTTAACCTCCATAGTAATTTAACTTGAATAAAATTAATCTACTGTCTGTAAATACAAAATTTTATCTACTAGGATATTTTCTTAACATATTAATCCTTCTACCTGTACTAGGCTACTGCTATTTCTTTTCCAATATATTTACATAAATAAGTTTGTTAAAACAATAAACATAGATAACCAGATCATTATTCTTTTTAATAATAAACTACATACTAAAATAAATTACTCTGTTACTACGAAATGCAGAACTATATCTATTCTATTCAGTCTCTTAACATATTCTTTCATCTACTGTAAATACTCTATATGTGCTGGAGTATGGCTTGGCTCTTCCAGGTGTGGAAAAACACAGACTAGAATTATTTTCCATCTTAACACATTACTATTTAAAATTCATTCCTTTAATAATCTAAAAGATTACTAATTCTAACATTTTACAACTGAATATTAAACATTAATTTAACAGTCAGATTCAGATTTATCTGTCTAACACAGTAAACCAAATTAATGTAGAACCTAATTAGGATAGAAAACAACAGCATTAGGAGGTCGTTCCTCCCTACCAAACTCCTGGAGAGCGCTTAAGCAACACTTCCCCAGGACCCCCGATCCTGTTCTTGGTCTTCTTGGTTGAGAACTGGCGGAGCATGCAAACACTAGATTGATCCAATAACTCAGTAAAACACAACCTACTCCACTTTGAAGTCAAACAACATCTCAAAATCTACAGTTAATTTATCAATGCCAATTTTTCTAGACAAGGATTGATGTTGCATGTCATCAAACTGTCTGTGATCTAATCTGCAGCTGATTAACTTTCCATTATATTCTTTCTATGACCACATTCCTCCTTTCTCTTCCTAGAATAAAGGGATTCCTCCTCTAAATAAAGGATTAAACAGTTCAATGAATTCCTTGATTTGATGATGCATGACATCAATTTTCGCTTGAACTGTTGCCAAATTATGATATTTATTTACCACTTTCCTTTCCCATGTGATAACCAAAACCTATCTTAGATATTTGATTTTTTTATTTCCTCTTCTATCAAGTTGTTTAAAAAATTGATTGCATTCTTAGCTGTGTCAATAGGCTTCTTATTTAACACATGTTTTACCATCAAAACATTTTTGTAGCAGATTTTGTAACAATAGCCTTTTCAAGAGTAAAATCTAAATAAGGCCTGATCTTGGCTACTTCTGCTATCAGTACATCCTAGATGAGATGTTTTTCTCCCTGTAAGGCTGACTGTCCTGTAATCTGTTTAACAATTTGTTGTTCTTATCCACCAATTCCTTACATTTGTCTTCCAATTTCTTCCTTTCTAGTTCTCTCTTTCCAACTATGTCCTCCAACTTTTTATTCTGGTTCTTCAAACCAGTGATTTCTAGCTCTTTAAGACTTACCTATGACATAGCCTTGACTATGCCTTGTTCACTAGATCCAACCACATGAGGCATGGTCCTCAATTCTATATCATTTTCTTTCTCCTGCAACCTTCTTTCCATTTCTTCTAACTTTTCCTTCATGGCTTTCTCACTTTATACTACCAAGGCCATGTATTTTTTTCCATTGATTTTCTTTATCAACAAACTTCAATAATTTTGCTTGAAAATCAGTGAGCTGATTATTCAGTTTCTCCTTTTATTTTTCTATCTCAACTAGTTTAGGACCCTGTATTAGCTTGGTGGAAGGTACGAGGATATTCTTTTTCAATAACTGAATGTATTTTTCTTTCTCATCCAGCAACCTTTGGATACCAGCTCCCTTATCATATTTTCCTCCAGCAGCCAACAACTCAGTTTGCGGCTTCTTTATCTGAGTTTGGTGGGCCTTATTTTCCACCTTTTCTTGCCTCAATTGGTTCTCAATTTTACCTTTGAGGGTCTGTAACTTGTATAATTCCAGAGTGATATTTATCAAGTGAGTAAACAAGATATCTCATGCCTGCTTGTGCGTATGAATCATGTCAGGTATGGGGATATCATCGTGGTTCATTTTTACTTCAACAACTCTATTCTTGCTTCCCAAGGAAAAGTTCATAGTGTTTTGTACATAATCCCTGACTGAAACCAAAGACACATCTTGATTAGAATTATTTCTTACTTCAGAATATAATTTAAGAGTTTCTTGTGAAGTTATGTCTTTGATGCCTTTTTATATCCACTAACTCTGCAAATTTCTTTGACTGGGAGGAGTAATCGACATGAGTAATATCTACACAGTGTATCATTCTTTTACCTCAAATGGAGGGCCTGATATCTTCATTTTACTTTTACCTTTGTCTACAGCTATATCTAGGACAAGTTGTCCTTCAGTTTCAACCTTCTGCCTTTTGGGATTTTTAGCAGTGTCCTCCTCATCGATATCCATTGCCTCAGGAAAATCTGTTTTATTCTTTCCTTCTGATTGACTGGACAATGGAGTAATGCTCTCGGTTGCAACAACCAAATTGGATATATCATGAAATAAAGAGACAACCTCTCCTATACGAGAGCTTGGATATTCATCTAAGTCAACAATCTTTGGGGCCTCCTTTGGGTAATTAGACGAATTACTAGCTTATGCGAATCCAACAACCTCTTGGTGTTTATAAGGATTTCTCTTTTGAGCCTTTCTCATGTTTGAGATAACATGGTGAGGGTCATAGTTGATTGTGGGTTCTGTCTCAAATCCTAAATCTCTAAGTCAACCTTCCACCATTGGCAAAGCACCCTTATTCTTGATGGTGAATGGACCTAAAATCAAAGGGTATTTGATGTCAATGGACTTCTTATATTTCAAGAAGTGTTTAGTCTCTACGACCAAATATTGTCTGAAGAACTCCATTGAGAAAACTCTTGGAGTTAGTAAGGTTGGTAACATGTAAGGTGACTAAGTGAAACAATACAGTCTGATCACTGTTTGTTGGCTCAACCCTCAACCAACAAAACCCAGTCGACAAGGGTCCCCTTTGTTGACACTCGACTCACCGTGATCTCCCTGAGCATTGAACCAGATGGGTTTTACCCCGTCCAACAACACCTGTAGAGCGGATGAAGTCTTACTTGAGATGTTCGAGGGAGGGATGACAGAACCAAGTTTCCACGGTATAGAAGAGGGTTAGGGCATCAACGGTTCATTAGTTCAACAACCAGATTAGATCAAATTCTCCCATAGATCCATTCATTATCATGCATTATTCAATCATAACTATAACAGATCTAGATTAGAAAATAGGACAACATTCATAAACAGTAAAGCATTGCCATAAATTGATAATTTCGATTCACTTAGAATTCATCATCAGGGTTGCAGGAACATAAATATTGAAAAAGACAACATAAGACAACATCGATTCAGATCAACAATTGTATTATCATATTACTTCTGTGTATCCACCAACATATAAAAACAGATAACAATTCGTCTACAATAGCTCAATGGTTCTATCGTATCAATTGTTCTTCGATATAGTCATTCACAATTCTTATTTCTATATATAGGCTTGCCCCTTTACATTCATGGTCCACTTCTAACTAACTCCTACCTAATTTAACTGACTAATGACCAATATCCACAAAAAATGGTCAAAAGTACAAAAAGTGACACAAAATATCAAAAGTAGTCTATCTTTTGCCTATCTCGTTATCTTTGTCTTGCATAGTGTTTATGAGCTTGCGCAACATACACAATGCTGTGCAACTTACCCCAACCCCTTGCCAACATCGTTCCATATTCAGATAGGAACCAATATCATGTTCTCTTTTAAGTAGAAGCTTGAAATAGATCCCACATGTCCGGCAACACCCGGGGCAACCTATTTTGGAAAATGGAAGCATAAATTTCTATCACGAGGAAGTTCATGAACTTGGTATAATCCCTGTATATTTCATCTGTTAACACCATTTCTGGTAGCTGTAGATTATCCTTGTTGAAAGAAAGGAACATCTTCAGTAGATATGGCTGGAACCTGAAATTTTTGATCTTGTGGAAGTTCATTAGCTGAGAATGAATATTCTCAGCTAAGAACTCATCAAATTTAATGCATGACACTTGTAATGGCTGATTGGGTTCATCTGACTCAACATGACAAGTGCTTAAAATGAGGAGAAGACTCATAAGGGTTTCAGGGATGTATTTATCTATGTCTAGACCCAAAAATTGACATAACATGGTTACTACACACTTGGTTTCTTCATTAAAGAGGGCTGCATCGGCTGAGAATGATGGGCTGGACGACTTGTCTTCTGGCTTAAAACATCTCTTAAAAAAATCTTGCTTTCTATGAATTATGGAATCCTTAAAACATTGAATTATAGACTCTTCACTGTAATCTTTAGCCTTTAAGGTAAAATCTTCAGGGGCAGACAGGGTTTGCCTAATGACTAAGGAATTAACAGGACACAGAATGATGGAGTGGTCAAGGTTCATTATGACTCTTTCTAACAGGGAATAGTTTTTTACATGCCATTCCACAAATTCCAAGCAACCAGGAGTTTGTTCAGTAGCAAAAAGGTGAAAAAATGACTAATAGATGTTATGAAGGTCCGCTCCCTGGTCCCTTAGCAAATTCAACTTCTGTTTCATAGCTTCAATGGGTCCATTTAAAAGGACAGGGTCAAAAACATAAGCATTCCTATCATCCAATAGTTCTTCTACTTTTTGATACTCTAATCTCTAAGTTTCTATATTTTCCATTTGAGCCCTTTATACAACTTTCAGGGGGGACAAAAAGGAACTACATGGTGTTTGACAAGTGGTTGATGGACGTCATAGGAATTGGCTCCTTTTGTACTGTATGTCTTCTTATACTGATGCAAGTGAATAAAATAATGTACAGTCTTTTATGATTTTCCATATTCTTAACTCTCTTGCATCTTTGGTGACCAAAACATTTCTCATCCTTCCATTTATGTTCGATGTGTTTTGCACCATTGATCTTTTGTGCTATTTTGATTTCATTATTCTCCCTCAATTTTTTCATTGCCATTAAATTCTATGCAACTCGTATTCTAAAATTATATCTCAACCATTGATCTCGTCATGGATCCTTTTTAACCGTCAATTTCCTGTTTCCTTATTGATCCCTCGATTTGAAATGCACCTTTAGAGTGGGCATCTTCTATTTACGAAGATTTTCTAAGCCGTAGATCCTTACCCGATGTTGAGGCCTGGAAAATTGCAGGTAACAACAGTTAGGGATTCTCCCCAATAAACGTTACCAATTAGCCCGTTACTGTTTGGTATGGGGAATCCGTCCGGTTTACAGTCCGGCTACATCAGGTCAAGTAACAGATTAAAATGTTTTACTAGTTACGCCCTGGTCCACCATGTATATTTTTAGTTTTTTTTGTTTAAGGTATGATGTGTAAGTGCCTAACTAAAATACAGACAATAGAGATAACAAGGAGGGTCACAATGTGATGCGCAAGTTCTTACCTCTCGTCTTACCTCTCTCGCATCTAAATCACACACAACAAGAAACTAACTAAGACTAATTACCCTATCGCTAGGGAGCAAAACTATCATTAATGGTGAGTAATGTATTTCAGTGCATGCATTAGGAAGGATGATAGATAGTTGTTAATTGTTTCAGAACACATGAACATCAATATAAATATAACAACAAGATAGCTTATTGTTAATTACAACCTTCATTACTAAAAGTGGAAATTTCACAGAATAAACCAGAGTACATTCATACCATGAAAAGAAATTCAATGAGTTAGAACGATCACACAGTTAATGGAAATAAGATGAAAACGAAATAGTTCACATTCAACTGGTCCATAGCAAAAACATTTGAAACATTCCACCAAACTTTCTCCAGCAGAAACTTGTAACTCTTTATTGTAAAAGGAAATAATTCTTCTTACAATACACTCTCAAAAATGGTATGGGAAAAAAGTCATTTCTACATCTAAACTCTCCTAGATTTATACAAAAAGAAAAACCCTTAAGCTACCCCTCAATGACTTTTGAGCTTCCCCAACCTTTCATTTCCAAAATTTTGTCTCGTAGCATGTGCACATAATTGATACAATATATTACATTTTAAATCAGAATTTTCAAAACACTTTATGTTTATGAAGAGGGGCCAACTTGGTTGTTGATGAACTTATTCCATGCATGGGCCTCTGCTGCTATGCCTTCAAATCCAGAAGGCTCAAGAAATGGGATATTAATCTCATATTTAGCAGCCTAAATCTTTACTCCTTCTATCCTTGCCGGACTCAGGCACAACTGATATTCTAGTAGATGTATACTTACAGCTGCATGTGCCACTGCATTCTTTAAAATCCATTCATCTAGGTCCTTGACCTATTGGATCTCTTGCTCATCTTCCTAATATCTATTCTGTAGATGTTATATAAACAATTCATGTTCTAGTATTGTGTCCAATCTTTTCTCTGCAGAAATCTGGCATCTATTGTATGTAGCAAGCACTCTCTTACAGTATTCGACACATGCACTCTCTTACAGTATTCGACACATGCTCCCTTTGTTTTCTTCATAGTTTTCTTGAATTCTTTCGCCACATTAATTGCAAATTCCAATAAATCATACTCATGTTTTAAACTCTGCTGGTCCTTAACTGGTAACTCCGCAGGAGATTCCTTATTTGTTTCTATCCATACCATTCTTCCTATTAGAATCTCCAAAATCTCTTGAGATCTGTCCAAAAAAATGAAGTAGTGTCCAAAATTTCTTCTAATCTGGTGTTTATTTGTAAAATTTTACACCTTTCTTCCTCAATGCATATTTGTAATTGGTGGATCTTCCTTCTTTGAGTTAGAACATGTTCTTTCAAAGGCTGGAAGTCTGTATTTTGTTCCATAGCATCTTTCAGTGACGCTGTCAATAAAGTATTATGTTCTTCTAAGGTTTCCACCTGCATTTGATATTGCTTCTCTCTTCCCTCTGTGGTAGCCTTCTCTGTTTCTAACTCAGCAACTTTGTTTTGTAACCAGTCCTTCTTTGCACTTAGATTTTCATAGGATACCTGAAGGTCATCTCTCTTAGTTTTCAACATTTGATGCTCTAGCTGTAGCTTTTGTAATTCAGCTAAGCTTTCCTGAGCATTCTTTTCCGTTTTCTCTGGAGAAATTTCCAAAGCCTCCTTATTTGATTGCAGAGTCTGGAATTCTGTTCTTGAAGTCCTTACTTCATTCATCATGTCTTGATATTTCCTTTTTAGCTTCTGAACTTCATTCCTCTCCTTCTTCAATGTTTGTTTTAATTGTGCTGCATTGTTTCTTGACTGCTTGAGGTCCATCATAAGCCTGTCTACGTTATCTTTAGTTTCTTGGGTTAATGCCACCCCAACTCTTACTATCAATCTTGGATCTGCATCCGTTCCATGCAGCAAGGTTTTATCTGTTATCATCTTTCTCGACTGTCCTCCAGTTTCAACCTTTTTCTTAGTTCTTTTTACAATCCTTTTCTTCTTCTTACGATAGAAAATAGTACTGAAGTCAAGAACCTCCTCCCCTTCTATAGGCATGAAAGGGATCAAATTTATTCCAGAAAATGAAGCTTGTCCCAGTGTACTGCCATAAGATGCAGCAGGCTCCTAGGGATCAGGATTAGATTGTCTGTGTCCTTGATTTGTGTGATCTTGTCCTCCCAATGTATCTACCTGCTCAGTAGTCTGTTGGTCCTTTTGAGATCCTGTTAATCTCAAACCTTCACTTTCTTCCTGTCTTTTCTTGATTTCCGCTTCTTCATTTCTCTTTCTCTCCTCCTCTTCCTTCCTTGATGCTTCCTCTACAGCTTTCTTTCTTTCTTCTTCTTCATTCTTCATCCAGCTCTCTGCCTCCTGTGCTAGGCTTCTAGCATCTTCTTCTCTCTTTTTGGCCTCTTCTTCTTCTAATGTCTTAGTCTTCTCTGAAGTTTTGCCCTGTCCACCCATAGTAGTTATTTTCTGTTTAAATATCTTTTTAAGGGAAATTATGTTCTTTGCACTTCTGAATGTTGCCTTGTCCTTATCCCAAAAATCAGTAAATATTCAAAATTAATTCCCGCTTCCTTGCAGTAATCTGCTACTTTATTTCGGGAGTCAATCCTGTGAAAATTCATTTCGCCAAAATGGAAAGGATCTAGCTCCTGAACAAATTCTACATCCTATTTTACTCTCGAAAACTTGTAGCTGCCAAGCAGGAAGGGCACCACAGGATATGTTTCCTTTTTATGTTCAAACAACAAATTTCCCACACCATCAATATACACCTGCCTAACTGCCTCTTTGTGTAGTACATAGTCAGTGGCATACTTAGGGAGGAGGGAAGGGGCTCTGGAACCACCATACATTCTTGTATACAACCCTTCCTTAATCAAATAGTAATCTCTGAACTCCTTGATGACTTTGAATGCTTCTTCAGACATGTAGTTGCATTCAGTCAGGAAAATTAGGGTATACAAGGGCATGATGAAGTGTTCGTAGATTTCCCTGTAATAACTATAATATTTATGGGCCCATAACAATCTATATGTTGTGTACACTGGGGTCCAGTCCCTCTTCCAGTTACATATCAAAGCTGGAAAAGAATGAGTACACAATATATAGTCAATCAGGATAGAACTCATATAGAACTCTGATTTCTTTTGTGACACCCCTCCCAAGGATGCGGATATGCATGCTGAGAGGCTATTTGACACTATGTTCGACCAATTAAAAATGGTTCCTTAAGTATCCACATAGAAGATAATTGGTATCCATCCTATATTGAAGCTCTTCCCATGAGCCCTACCAAAAATCCTATTTAGCATTAGTGCAATGAATCTATAGGGAGTACTGAGAGTAGAGGTATCATACTCTCCGGAAGGCCTGGTTCGAAAGTTTTTTCCTGGTATCATCATTCTTTTAACTGTTTCTACCAGATCCATAGCTGTCTCTTTCAACCAGCTTTCTGTCAAGTAAATCTGGGCGGAAGGCAGATGATATGCCATAGAGACATATGCAGGGCTATATGCAGAGTATCCCTACTTAGCAGTATTTTCAAGAATCATTATAGTTACATCTGCCCTAGGCAGAATCCAGCCTATCACCTCTGAACAAGGGAACAAATCAGGTCTTGTGACTACTTTCATGAGAGCTTATTTCTCAATGTTTGCATAAATGGTTAGCTCCTCGAAACCTACATCAGGTACGTTCTGGTTGGCAATCATCCTGTATATCTCTCCCCATTTGTAGTTCGGTTCGGTCCTAGTGGAAGCTTTGGTATCTTCATATATATACTCAACCTTGGTGATGATCTCAACCTCAGGTTCTCCTTCAACCACATGAGCCTTTTTCTTTTGTCTTTTCGACATAGTTTCTTTACAATAATCACCCTGTTACAAACACAACATGTTCTTAGACCCATTGAGCTTTTAGCAACTATTTTAACAATAAACAAAAACTATATCAATTTGTTTACCTCGTCCATATGCATTCAATGAACTACACACAGTATTCAATGTATGAAATTTTTTTTGACAAGGCAAAAGAAAAATCCTGTAGGTTGTGTCTTAAAACCGCCTAAGTCCACTGTCTATAAAAAATTCACAACCCCGAGAGAAAACAATTCTCTATCTTAACCTGGGCTGCATTCGAACTAATCCAATATCACATAAAAGTATGAATCACACTATTCCTACTGCTAGTCTTCAACAACAAACTTCAAAGCAATAGACCCTATACAGCGCTCTTCCTATCAGAAAAACCCCAAGCCAACCAAAAATGGAAAACCTCCATAGTCCCAAGAAAAAGGTAAGTGCAAGCAAGAGTTTAACACCCCATGGATGGCTATGGACAACCAAAAGAATGGGTGGTGCAGACAGTGAAACGCTTGTCTACACCGTGCCCTAATCTTTCGCATTGGAGAAAAAACATCCATAACGGCTCAACAATCACGCAGCCTCAAAAACCTCCCACTAAAGAAAAATGTAAACAGCTATCTATTCACCCTAAAACATCATGCACACTGTAGAGACAAACATCTCTTACTTGATGACAAACCTAACTCACGGAAAACCTAACCAGGGCAACAAAACCAACGGTTCCAAATCGACCAATAAAAAATCAAAATAACAAGGCCATGGTTCACCTACCTAGCAAACAACAGTGTAGTCGATGGGATGACCAAAATATTCACGGTGGCAACTCTAGCGAATCGAGTTTGGACAGCTGGGCGCATGAATCAGTGCAAATGACAAAGACTAGAGAAAATGACAAGTTACAATACGGATAAATAATAAAAAACACTCCCCTCATATATATAGAACCTTCAGTGGAAAATGTTGGTGGGATGAACCCTATCGGCAGTTAAACTTCTAACCATCGGAAAGATAATTCGGATGACAGCCGCAACGGTGGACGCAAAACCAACTATGGACCCGCGATAACTTTTAAGTCTGTTGGCATCGGCACCATTAAGCACTAAGTGCGGAACCTCAAGCCTAAACATCTTTCGTAGTGTCGGCAGCGCCAAGCACTGTCATCGTGACTTTATTCATTCTAACGCGCATCGGAGATTGGAACACCTAACCTCTAAGGCATTAGCGAGGAAACAACTAACTCTCGGAACTTCAAACCCAAACATTCTCCGTAGTGTCAGCGGCGTAAAATGTATTATCGTGACTCCATTCTTTTAAAAAGGTATCGAAACTCGAAACATCTAAGTTCTAAGGCATCGGTAAGAAGAAAAAAAAACTATCTTTCGAAACATTCATCATCTGCATCGCAAAACGTCGGCAGCGTAGAGGACTAGTACTCCGATTCATTGTTGTAGACCATTTCGATAGCGATAAAAAGTCATTGGTAGTCAACACGTTAAGCTCAAAAATAAAACAAAAAGAAACCACGGTTTTCGACGTATCGGCTAGGGCGTATGAAGTATCACCGACAAGGTAGACCACTCAACTTCCGCAATGTTGGAAAGACAATTGACTATGTGTTATCTACCCAAATGGCACTTCTCCGTCCGAGTGCCGACATTCCCTATGTTGACACACAAAAGGACATTTATGGATTGAAGGTTGCCTAAAACACTATAGATGGGCATGTTATGAACTACATTTATCATCCATCCAGCTAGTTATTTCTACCTTTGAATATGTCAAGTGCTGTACGCGCCTTTTCCTATATGCAACTCATGTACATACACGTGTTTTATTAAAGCATGTCGCGTGTTGTATGCGAGTATTTGTAATTGCATCTCGCGTACAGATCTGTACGCGGGCTCCCCTTAGAGCAACTCGCGTGTCATACGCGGGTTGCCAGTATTAATACCCGCGTACACCTTCGTTTGACATTAAAAATAATAAATCGCGATTATTTGAGATGTGTTTAGCCCTTAATTATAACCATCTTAACTGTATCAACCTCCTCAACCCTCGAAACTGCCTTATTTCACTAAGTATAAATAAAGGCCTTGGGGAGGGTATTAATCAAGTATACTTGGAGAGCAAAGTTATGCTGGTGGTGTCTATTCAGAAGTCTTTGGAGCAGTGGAACTCAGAATCCTTTGGTTGTAGAGGAGTCCTTGTCTCAGGCATTGGGTTGTAATTTGAACTCATTCACTATTGTTAATAAAGAGAATCCTTCCTCCATATGTGTTTTGAATCTCTTTCATGTATCATAGTTTGATGAATACTTATGATTAAGCACTCTATATATGATTTACCTAACCTGTTTTATATATATGTATCATCTTGCACTTGGAGGATTTGCTCTTGACAGGTGAAGGAGAAGCATCCCTGAAGGCTTTGGAGCAGAAGCAGAGCAGAAGAGGACAAAGCTAGGATCAACCGTTGTGTATCGGGTGAGTCTATTCTATCCTCTTATTTCCTTTTTTGTACTCTAGAGTCGATTGCCTGCAAGTGTTATGAGTATGTTGGTAACCCCAGACCTTCGGTTATAAGGTGTTTATTCCTGTACAACAGAACTGGCGACTTCGCTGGGGAGACCAGACTACTGTAGGTTATTTCTGTCACCCCTGACCAGTCTTTGCCTTGAAGTTTGTGTGTGGTATTTTATCCTGGTTCATGCTTACCATAGTGTTTGAAAGCCTTGTGGATTTTTCTTTTTTTTTGAGAATTTTTTTGTACCTCTACGCGGGTTGCTCTCATAGACAGTCGCGTACAAAGACCTGCATCGCGTGTTGCTCTCTTGGACAGTCGCGTACAATACGCGAGTTTCCCTTATACACAGTTGCGTACAAGCCTGGAAATAGGGATTTTCGGGCTAGGGTTTTCTTGTCCCTGTCTTTTTGTAATTCCTGTTTGTTAGTTGGTTTTCTTTATGAATACTGTGCAGTTAGTCTGAAGACCTTGGTGACCACACTTTGTGCTTTCTCGTAAAGCCCTTGGGTTTCTTTTGTTTGGATTGCTTTCTGTTTGCATTTTGAAGTAGGTTGGCCTGTTTGGGTTATAGGTTGAAGTGTCTCTATTCGAATCAGTGATCAGGGTTTTGGGCATTGTTTTTCTAGTCTATCTTTTGATAGTGGTTGGTTTGTCACTTACCTTTGTGAGTTTACAGTGATTTCTTTTCATTGTACACACCCAAGCTAGGATTCCCGGTCTTCCCTTGTTGGTTGATTCTTGGTTTTATCGACCTGTTTACTTCAGTTTGCTTATTTTATACAGTTGATTTGATCCAAGCATACTCAAGTTTAGTGCATTTTAGGTGCATAATAGAGTTTGAGCATTTTAAAAAGTGAAAAGAAAAACATTTTCAAGCTTTTGCATTTGCTTTTGCTAAGTAGTTTTCATTTCAGTTTTAAAAATATAATCTCAAAAACTACAAAAACATAGTCTTAGTTTCTCTTTATCGCTTGCATTTGTTCATCAATCTATATTTACAAAAAGAAAAAGAAGTTTGCTTTAATAATGACAATTTGCTTTGAAAAAAAGAATACACATTTACTTTTTTTATTTCTTATCGAGTCAAAAACACCATAGTTCATCACTCCATTTCATTCTGAGTAAGAAAAAGCCCTTTAAAATGAACGCAATAATTAAAATTTACTAGTAATTTTTATTTTTAAGGGCCTTTCACCCACTAGCTTAGGCTAGACTTGTGGGATAGGAAGTGTAAACTTCCCATAAGTTTTAAAATTCAGACGTAGTGGACCATTCTTTAGGTAAATCCTTGACTTTATCAATTGTATCTGGGAAGCTCCTCTCAAAAGGGAGTCAAGCACGAGGCCATGTGCAGGCATTGGACTGAGGAGATAACCCTCTAATTCCTTGTTGAAACGTAAATCAGGACTTTCACGCATATGGGGATTATGTCCTAGACAGAGTTTTGGGCTCAGCTACCCTGCCCATGCGTACGAGTCAGGCTTGCGACTGTCCCCCCAGACTGTTGGTATAGCTAAGGTAGCCTTTAGTCTCTTGACATTTAGGGTTCATACCTAGGTAAACCGGAAGGCTATTTTTGGTTCACCTTGGATGGGCTTGGAAGGTAACCCTTGTTGTAAGTGTGGGAGGGCGGTGGGTGATTCCTCCGCTTGTGCCTAAGAACCACTTCAAGGATGCCAAGTAATCGTTCTTCAACTTTCTTCCGGAAAGCATATCTTTCACCCTTGATTGATTGTTTGAGGCTTTAGGATTTTTTAGTGTGTGCTCTGTTGTTTTGCCTATGTTTAGTTGGCCTTAGGGTTTGATTTGTTAAATTTTCAATCATGGAGGACCAACCTATAAGAAGGTCTAGACGGTTGTGAAACCTTCCTCCTCTTGTCACATTGGAACCTCCACCTCCACCCCAAAGGTGGAGATTGGACATGGATGGTTCATTTGAACCGGTAGGAGTAAGTGAAGTTCTAGGTGAACTAGAACTTATAGATAACCATTTTGATCTTGATACAGTTGAGATATAAGACTTACAGATTGATGAGTTTGCAAGGAATTTTAACACACCCTTGACTGATTTAAACGATCCTGTGATCGTTTAGGTTAGACCTTTTGATTCACCTGTTTTAGGTGTCCCTGTGGGTAGGATTATGTCTTCTGCAGGAGAAAGTTCTTTTGTGTTCACCTCAACCCTTTCGGTTGAAGGGGTACTACCTCCAGCAGTAAATGCCCCTAGATCTAGTATACCTTCTATGCCTTTGACTCCAGCGAGCCGGGTGGTCCAACCATCGGTTCACTCAAACCTAGTAGGTACTTCTGGTGATATGGTTACTGGGATTCCCAGTATACCTACTGTTCCTTCTTCCTTCCCATACACTACCCAGAGTGGTCCGGTAGGATCCTCAGCTTTCGTCCAAGGATTTCCTTGGAATGGGGGGCATATTCCCCCATCCACTCCATACGTAGGCCCATCACCTTCATATTTACGAGTGCAGTTTGGGAACAATACCTCTTATGGGAAAAGTTTTCAAACTCCGATTTTGGCTCCGTTTACAAGCTCTCCCTTTTCGTTGTTTAGCGGAGGGATATTGGCTCCTGTCTTTTAGACCCCAGTTTTGATTGGGATGGCCCAAACTTCTTATACTGCATCTCCCACTCAAAATCCTGTGGCTTACGGATGGAATCCATTTTAGAGTAATCCACCCACTTCGCAATTGGTGGCAGGGGGCAACCCCACCTTTACCTATGGGCATTTAGGGGCAGGTCCCTCTAATCCCCAAGCTGGCACTTTTAGTGCCCCAGTTCAACCCAAACTTCCGTTCCTGGCAACGTTAAACTTGCCAGATTTTTCAAAGTTGATGAACGACCCAGTGAGGCATGACCCCTTGTGGCCACCTGTTCCCACCAAATTGCCATCGGACATCCCTAAATTCGAGGGCAAAGTTGGTGAAGATCCTGGGGCTCGTGCCACCACATTCCATTTATGGTGTTCTTCGAATTCACTGAATGAAGATTCAGTTAGGTTGAGGCTGTTCTAGAGAACCTTAACAAATACCACGACAAAATGGTATATTGAATTGCCTTCTGCTGCTTTCAGTAGTTTCTAGGACTTGGCTAGTGCATTCCTTAGCCACTTTCATCTTCCGATCCGATATGATTTCGAAACGGACTTGTTATCTACCTTTAGGAAGAACAAGGATACCCACATCTCGGATCACATCCAAGAGTGGAGGAGGCGAAAGAGCCTTATAAAAGCCACTATCCCTCCTGAGTTCCTTCTAGAGTGGTTCCTTAAATCCCTGTTGGCCTACATATGTAAGGATGTATCCACCTCAGGAGTGACGAATGAAGAAGAAGCCATTCTCAGGGCCCAGCAATTGGATTAGATTTATTCACAATCTAGGATCTTGTATGAGATTATCCCTAAGGCACCGAGGTCTATGCACAATGCGGAGAAGCCTAAGCCTGGACCCCATGTTGATGGTGTGGTTGGGTTCGTTAACTGTCCCACCGTAGAGTCTTTGGCTAAGCAACTTCATCAGTTGTCTGTCAAGAAGTCTACGGCGGAGGAAACAAAGGCTGCCCCCTCCCCCCAGAGTGCAAATGTTTTTGCACAGACCTCTCAGAAGGGAAATCAGCAGCCCGGTGGGAAGAAAAAGAGAGGAAAGAAAGGAGAGGGAAACCAAAACAAGCAGAATCCCATGAACAATGCTGACGGGGGCAAGAAAGAAAAGAAGAAGGTTAAGTTCCCATGCAAGTTGTGCCATGAGGACCACCTTACTCACCTTTGTCCCCTTATGGAACAAGCCCAGAAGCTGCTTAAAGCTCAACAACCGGCTGTCCTGAAGGATCCTTTTCCCCAAGGACAGAACTCAGCTTCAACTTCTAATGTAGCAGGGGGCACTCAAAATGCCCCTGACCCAAAATATATCAACATGGTTCGATCTTTGACTTTGTTACAGACAAGGAATAAAAATTAAGAGAAAGAGACTTTTGAGAAGGGTAAAGCTGTAGGTGAAACTTCTAACCCTCTCACGATAGAGGAACCTGCTGAAACTATGCCGAAGATACCGAAAGGTGTCTTCAAAAAGACCTTGCATAACCCTAATGCTAGGGCTGCTTCAAACTACTCCATGGTTGAATATTTAACCCAAACCCCGTGTGCAATGTTAGCTTTAGAGGTGTTACAGAGTTGTCCCGCCCAACGGGATGCCCTCTTAGCAGCTTTAGGCACCATGGACTCATTGAGTCTCATGGAAAAATTTCATTTGTATGATGTTAAAATTCTCCTACCTTACCATGTAGCCTTATCAATAGATGTCATCCATGGTGAAAAGACCACTGGAAGGGCAGTTGTTGATGAGGGTTCTTCTACATGTGTTATATCCTTGACCTGTTGGAAAGCTCTTGAATCCCCAGAGCTGGTCCCGTTAAACACTCTACTTACTGCTTTTGATGGAAGGTCCTTCTGTCCGCATGGTATCCTATCGGCTTTTGAAATTAAGCTGGCATGCAAAGCAGTGTCTGTTGAGGTGGAAGTGATTGATGCTCCTTTGGACTATAATCTACTTTTGGGAAGAAACTAGACTTATGCGATGTCCGCTATTGCGTCAGCCGTTTTTCATGTAGTGGTTTTTCCACATGAGGGCAAGTTGGTTACTATTGATCAACTTGATTATACTCGAAAATGATATTTAGAGTCTAATGAGTTCGCTATGCGATTGGTTGATCAGGTCAAACCTGCTGCACAGAGCTTAGGGGCTGGAATGTACACATCACTGATGGGCACATTTGATCTTCCAGCCCCGATTAATTATATTGGTTCTACTAGTGTGGGGAGGTCCATAGCTACGGTTGTTGATAGGACTGATCCTTGGGTTCTCCTACCCCCCCACAAACCAAAAGTGCCCTTATCGGCAATGGAGGTAGCTTATCAACCTATCACTCAAGCCACTGTTGATCCCATTCCGAATCCTCTTGCAGTCTCGGAGGATCTGGAAGAAGTCTATTTTCCCGCATGGGCGGAAAACTCTTTGCACTCTATAGATTGTTTAGACATGGTTTTACCTTCTGATGAAGCCATTTTCGAAGCCATGAGTGGACATGGTAAGATTTGTGAGGATCTTCATCATCGCTCCTATTTTCTTTCGGAACTGAGCATAATAGAAAATCAAGAGTTTCATTTGAGACTGTCAGAAGATGTGATATACCTATCAATCCCTTACCCAGGGAAGGAATGTTTGCCGAGGGGAATATGGCAAATATTTCTGCCACTATACCTATTAACATCTCTGTAAACCCTGATGTCATGGAAAACATATACATAGGTGCAAGTTGCTCTCCTGAAGAGATTGCTATCTATATTGCCCTGTTTAAGTAATTCCGCGATGTCTTTGCTTGGTCATATGAGGAGATGCCAGGCATTGATCCATCGATTGTTGAACACAAAATCCGAACATATCCTGATGCCAAACCGGTTCGACAAAAGTTAAGATTTGTTAACCCGCGCAAAGCGGTGGCTGTGAAGACTGAAGTTGAAAAGCTGTCGAAGGCTGGTCTTATCTATCCCATAGCTTTGACAGAATGGGTATCCAACCCTGTTCCTGTTGATAAGAAGCAAGGGACTATCTGCGTTTGTACTGACTTTAGATATTTGATTAAAGCCTGTCCTAAGGACAACTATCCCACGCCATTTATAGACCAGATTATAGATGCTTATGCGAGAAGTGAGGTGTTCTCATTTATGGATGGTTTCTCCGGATACAATCAAATTCAAATAAAACCAAAAGACCAACATAAAAATGCTTTCATTTGTCCTTGGGGTACCTTCGCATACAAGACAATGCCCTTCGGATTGAAAAATGCCGGGGCAACCTTTCAATGGGCTATAAACGTTGCCTTCCATGATATTAAAGCCATTGTCGAACCATACCTTGATGATCTACGTGCACATTCTCATAAGAGGATTCAACATCCAGATCATTTATGGTTGATATTTGAGAGATGCAGACATTATAAAATCCGCATGAATCCCCACAAATGTGTATTCTGTGTCGAATCAGGAAGATTGCTCGGGTTCATTGTCTCTAGTAGAGGTATCCAGGTGGATCCATTAAAGGTTGAGGCCATTGTAAATCTGCCTCCTCGTAGTTCTATCAGGCAACTTCAAAGCCTGCAAGGAAAGTATAATTTTCTTTGACGTTTTATTATTAACTATGCCAAGATTACTAAGGGTTTCATGCACCTGCTCAAATAGGACACCCTGTTTGTATGGGATGAAACCGCACAACTTGCTTTTGAGGCATTGAAAAAAGCTTTGTTTTTGGCACCCTTATTGTGTCCGCCAGATTATTCTAGGGATTTTATATTATATCTGGCTGCTTCTGAGTCGACCACTGGGGTAGTACTAGTCCAGGAGGACGATAAGCTTGTAGAGCATGTCGTTTATTATCGTAGCCGTGCTTTGGCTGGACCTGAACTTAGATACTCCCACGCTGAGAAATTAGCGTTAGCAGCTGTTTATGTTGTTCAGAGGTTACGTCACTACATTTTACTAAGGACCACAACAGTAGTGGCGGATGTGAATCCGTTTCAATATGTTTTGTCCTGACAGATTGTTGGGGGAAAATTTAACAAATGGATAGTCATTCTCCAAGAGGTTGACTTGGATTTTCAGTCCGCTAAGTCTAAGAAGTCCTTAGTTTTTGCTGAACTTATAGTAGAATTTCCTACTTTAGAAGATGTAGCCGTTGAAGATGACTCATTCCTAGATGAGCACATATTCTTGATATCCACCTCTGATCCTTGGTATGGGGATATGCTTATATATCACCAGACTTTGAAGTATCCTACAACTTCCTCACAGGAGGAATGCCGCAAATTACGCCTTCATGCCAAGAACTACCTCATCATAGGAGATACATTATATTGAAGAGGGGTAGATTCCATTTTGCCTCGATGCCTTACCCATGAGGAAGCGGATATTGTCCTGAATGATGCCCATAGCAGAGCGTGTGGGGGTCATTTATCTGGGTTAGCAACGACCCAGAAGATACTACGTGCCTTTATTTCTGGCCCACAATCTTCAAAGATTGTGTGGAAGCAGTGAAGCTCTGTCATCCTTGCCAGCTTTACACTAGGAAAATGTGGTCACATCCTGCTCTGTTATTTCCCATTGTCTCGGTAGGCATCTTTATGAAATGGGGGATTGATTACGTGACATGCAACCCAGCCTCACCTGGGGGGCATAAATACATCATTGTCGCTGTTGACTATTTTACGAAATGGGTAGAGGCAATGCCTACTTTTAAAGCCGACGGGGAAACAATAGCTTTCTTCATATTCAATCAGATTATAGCATGGTTTGGTATACCCAAAGTGATTGTCACTGACCATGGCAGGCATTTTCAAAATAACATGATGACAGAACTAACCACTATGCCTGGATTCAGACAAGAACATTCATCTTCGTACTATCCGCAAGCAAACGGTCAGGTTGAGGCTGTAAACAAGACTTTAAAGACTATCCTTAAACGTACAATTGATGCAGCCTGTTCTAACTGGCACATCATGTTATATCCTGCTCTTTGGGCCTACCGAACTAACGTAAAAATTTCTATGGGTTTCTCCCCCTTTCAACTCGTTCATGGAGTGGAAGCAGTTACCCTGATTGAGTGTGAAATCCCGTCTCTAAAAATAGCTATTCATGTGTTACCTGATACGACAGAGCTTGAGGAATGTCTGGTACATTTAGAACACCTTGATGAACATCGTAGAGATGCATTGACTGCTAATCAAGCTCATAAGAATAGGGTCAAAACTCAATATGATAAATCGGTTAAACCTCGGGTTTTCTCTGAGGGCGAACTTGTCTTACTTTGGGACCAAGACAAAGAACCCCCGGGGGCAGGAAAATTCAAGGCCATGTGGTTAGGACCTTATGTTGTATCGAAAATATTGAAGAAGGGCGCGTATGAGTTAATTGATTTTGATGGCAACAAGCTGCCTGAGCCTAGAAATGGGCTCTACCTGAAGAAGTACTATGCTTAGGCTTAGCACTTTTTCTTGTAATTTTATTGTATGTATTTTTATGTACATTAGGTTGTTGGTTTTTGTTTTTTATACCATCTGCTGGTTGTTGTAGATGTCTTCCTAAAGGTATATAGGGTTTGCTGATCGCGCTAGCCGCCACACTTGTAATCTAGCTTCAGCAGCATGGGTCATTTACTCTCCCTCAGGACAACTAGTTGCCATAGAAGGCGCTTGTTTAGGTCATGCTTCTAATAATGTTGCTGAGTATAGGGCTATAATTGAGCTTCTATGGGATGCTTTGTCACGTGGTATCACCCAGCTTAAGGTCCGTCTAGACTCTCAGCTGGTGGTCTCCCAGCTCAATAAAGCTTATCAGGTACGGAATCCTATTCTATTACGTCAGTTCATGCAAATTAGGTTATTGGAAAGAAATTTTGAAGCTATTATATTCAATCACATTCCAAGAAATCAGAATTCATTGACTGATGCATATGCTAATTACATTTTAGAGTGGCATCTAACACACATTTCATAAAAATATACAGCATGCTCATAAAAAACACTTGTAAATAAACCAACAACAATATATATATGTGTGTGTGTGTGTGTGTGTGTGTGTGTAAAATATCTATCCATAGATAGGTCGAGTCTGATCCTCAGATCCCGTCATAACTGTATAATATACAAAAATATACAAAAATGTGGATCGCAGTCCATCAAAATGTCCTTGATCTAAGTAGGACCACCCTGGTCACTTGGACCACCTTGATCCCCATGGTCTCTCTGTACTCTGGCTTCCTCAGCCTCTTCGGCTTCGACAACCTCCACAACATCTATATATACAAGAACTGCTTTGGCTACTCGCCTCAACAGGCGTAACCAGACAGGTGGAACCCCAACAATGAATTCCTGCATGATGGCTGGGATATGCTCTATCCGCAAGGTGGAAAATCTTTGGGTAAGCCTGGCCAGCTTCCGCTCTAGAGCCCTGATTAGCCCCGGGTCTTCGCCTATGACAGGACGAACAAACATGCGTGGATGCCCCTCAGGGTGGACCGGTCCAATATTTGCATTTTGACATGTTTATAAGATTAATACTTGTACACATATGTATATATCTATCATTTTAAAATTCATAAAAATTTTGAAAATGTTAAAAATTAAAAATATGTTTTACCTAGCTCTCCCCATGCTCCTCCTGGAGGGATGACAAGGTTTGGATCACCTCAGAAATCCATGCCGGCATATGGAAATTGCTCTAGTGTCGGTAGTTGTTGCTCTCACCAGGTATAGAAATCATCATCGTATACACTCTGCATTGTGTCTCCTCCTCCTTGACGGAGGAAGATGTCTCCCCATCTGCTCAGCCTTGGCTGACGTGGAGATCGGACTGGTAGAGGTATGGTGGGGCTCAACCCTGGTACTGTCGAAGAAGAAGAAGGAAACCAATATGCTAGAATAACCAAAGTTAATTCGCCTTCCTCTCTTGCAATCGGAGAGTTGTCTTTTCATGATAGGGACAACTCCTGAATACCAATCATAGAGGGCACCATGCATACAATCCACTGCCAACCTCATTTGGTTTCGTGTAGCTAAATGTAATGAGGAGGATCTTGCAATCCTCACGATGGTGCTCGTTAGTACTTGTAGTGTGAAGTCACGGATATGTGCAATAGGGACACAGCTCCCTCTCTTCTGGGTACCTGGTGTGCAAAACACATCTATGTAGTTCTCGACACTTAAAGGGTCACCGCCCCTACCAGTGCCCTCTAAGTTGACCGATGCTCCTCGTCGTGACAGATCGGTAATGAAATACATGTCCTCGATAGTAATCTCCAAAGTCTCACCCTGAAGGTCAAACATCCCCAAATCGTGATCCCAATAGTTTATCATGAACTCCAATAGGGGGACATTGGCCCACATGGGTGATGTGCAAAAGAACTTTAATAACCCACTCATTCGCAATGCATGTACGGTGGGCGCACTTTGGAGCGCTTCTTGGTCCATTGTTTCATGTTGTCGTTCCCTCCATTCCAACACCATATTCATACCTAGCAAAACAAGTAATTTGATTCATTAATTTCATATAATATTTCAAATTTTTTTGACTATAATTAGCTTTTTCTCCTTCACACAGTACACGCGACTGTCTAGTTAGACATGTCGCGTACTGTACGCGACTCTCTCTAAAGGCAACCCACGTACAGAACGCGTGTACGCGAGTCTTTACACTGTGAACCCGCGTACACGCCATGTCATGCTTTATGATGCTTTTAATAATGAAATTGGGACTCAAAATTAATAATTGCTAGGATCAAAATGAAGAGCTTAGGGCATAGGCTTACTTGCAACTTGCGGAATTTGATTTCGTCCACTAGATTTTCCACAATGATCGAATGAAGGTAGAGGTAAAAACTTGCTTCTTATGGTTAAAAATTCAAAATGGTGAGTTTTGTTTTGATTTTGAACTATTTATAGAAATTTTATTTCTCAAAGTGGGTTTTTTTTTCCTATAGTTTGAAATCTATTGAACTAATACCATATTTCTTTTTGCCTTGAAACATGTTTTTCATCATTATAAAGTGTTTTTTGCTCCCATAGGGTGGTTTTGTCTTTTCCAATGCATTTTTGGCATCTATACTCAATCCACATTAACATAAGCAATCAACATTTTTCCACGGACTATGGTATTATAAAACATTAGCTCCCTGTTTTTACCATTGTTCTTCTGTGGATAAGACCCTTTTTTCATGAGTATATTCCTTTAAAACCTATGTTGTTCTTTGATACTCATGCCGCAACTGTTTCAGGTACAGGGGTATCCTTTTAGCTATTTTTCATGCCAAGTAGAGCTTCTTTGGAATCTCTTTTTACAAGCTATCCCTTTATAGGACTCACTGCCCTTATGGATTTTCTTTAGGCCCAAGTCTGACTCCTTCAAAACAAACTTGACTGCCGAGTTAACTTGTCCGTTCAAGCTCGTTAAGAATATGTGAATGGGCATCCGCATTGGTGGTAGGTTATCTCTTTCTCGCACCATGTGGAATAATACGAGAAAGGATCCCTCTCTTTTCTATTTTGAATTGAGAACAGTATTCTTAGGCATAGGTTTATCACTTTTCCAGACCTGAGGGACTAAATTTATGGAAAAGGCCCGGTATGAGCTTAGTTTTCTCTTTTTTATGCTCTGGACCTAAACATGAAAAAGATTCCGAGTGTACTTTGTGTCTTTGTCATGCTTGTTAAACACTTAAGAACAAAGCAACGAGTTTATTGTTGTAAGCCCCATTTCTCGTAATCAAATGGATCTTTCCGAGTGATCTTGCTTTCCTTCACACTCGTAAAACTCAAGCTATTTTATGTTGTTTTGGAAGGAGCATTGGGTAGGTGGTAATTTAACCTTTTTTGGACCTCCCTTACTAAGTACGAAAAAGGTTCACCTTTTCTTCTACGAAAGTTAAGAGAGTTCTTCTGTGGTATGTTTTATACTTTTTCAGCCTCAAGAGACTAAATTGGACGAAAAAGGACCCCCCTGGAGTCTTCTTTGGAGTTTTCAGACTCTTTAAATGTGAAAACACCAACTGAGCATGTACTAGTTCGGGCTCATTTAATCCACGAATCAGTGACACTATCAAGCATTATTTTCCCTTCTCTTCAAGCTTGTTACAAAAATGAAGAGGGATCCGAGTTGACTTTCCTGGACTCATTAAAATTTAACAGGGAAGGAAAGGAAGAAGTTTTCTCTTGTTTTCAGTAGTGGCAGCATGTCATCCTTGAACATAGCACACTCTGTCTTTTCCGATACCCATGTCTCAGTGTTTACTTTCTGTTCAGCTATTACTTTGAGTTTCCTACTCCTCCTCTTGTCCGTTATACCTGGGGAATCTGATCATGTCTCCTACATGACAGATAAGTCTAGTTGTTCTATCTATGATTTAAAAGCTGCCTTGGGTCATCTCTCTGTCATGCTCACTGTTCAAGGACTCAATCCAATGTTTGATCTTTATCTTGATTCCATCATTGTTATATCTGTTATCTATTGTGTCTCCCTTCTTTTGCCTAGTTCCTAGTCACTCTTGTGATCCGTTGGAGGATCTGTTGCCTTCCTTATCACAGCATGGTTCCATTTCAATACTTCCTGATGACGATGACCTAGAGTTTTAACGATCGTACCTCAGGATTCACTCTCATCATTGGTGAATTCCTTTGCTTCAATTGTCGATTATCAGCTATTGATTGACAAACTATTGAATCCTTTCCATGTTTGAATTCAGCCTACATTTATTCACATGGCTTGGATTGTACTGGTTCTTTGGGATTGTTTATGAAGACCTTAGTTCCTCACCTATGGACCAAGTTGCACAAGATTATGTTCCATTTATGCACACAGCTTCCATATCTTTGACGACTCATCATTATTGTATAGTGTGGCTTTGATCCACCTTTGTAATATGCGTGGTCTAGTACCTGTATCATATGATGTACTCAAATATTGTAAAGGAGCTAGTGTTCCAGTATATTGAACATAGCATCCTCAGATATGAATTTGTATATGACACTATTATGTATTTGTTTCAGGTACTTCCTCTGCTCCATTGGATTTCTGAGTTCTCCAAAGATAAAGATTATAATGTATTTCTGCCATCGCTTCCTTCTGACCTCACACATTAGGGGGCATCTGTTATCTACCTAAATGGCACTTCTCCGTCTGAGTGCCGACATTCCCTATGTTGGCACACAAAAGGACATTTATGGATTGAAGGTTTCCTAAAACACTATAGATGGACATGTTATGAACTACATTTATCATCCATCCAACTGGTTATTTTTACCTTTGAATATGTCAAGTGCTGTACATGCCTTTTCCTATATGCAACTCACGTACATACACGCCTTTTATTAAATCATGCTGCGTGTTGTACGCGAGTATTTGTAATTGCATCTCGCGTACAGATCTGTACGCGGGCTCCCCTTAGAGAAACTCGCGTGTCATACGTGGGTTTCCAGTATTAATACTCGCATACACCTTACTTTGACATTAAAAATAATAAATCGTGATTATTTGAGATTTGTTAAGCCCTTAACTATAACCATCTTAACTGTCTCAACCTCCTCAACCCTTGAAACTTTTCACTAAGTATAAATAAAGGCCTTGGGGAGGGTATTAATCAAGGATACTTGGAGAGCAATGTTATGCTGGTGGTGTCTATTCAGAAGTCTTTGGAGCAGTGGAACTCAGAATCCTTTGGTTGTAGAGGAGTCCTTGTCTCAGGCGTTGGGTTGTAATCTGAACTCATTCACTATTGTTAATAAAGAGAATCCTTCTTCCATATGTGTTTTGAATGTCTTTCATGTATCATGGTTCGATGAATACTTATGATTAAGCACTCTGTATATGATTTATCTAACATGTTTTATATACATGTATCATCTTGCACTTGGAGGATTTTCTCTTGACAGGTGAAAGAGAAGCATCCCTGAAGGCTTTGGAGGAGAAGCAAAGCAGAAGAGGACAAAGCTAGGATCAACCGTTGTGTATCGGGTGAGTCTATTCTATCCTCTTATTTCCTTTTCTGTACTCTAGAGTCGATTTCCTGCAAGTTTTATGAGTATGTTGGTAACCCCATACCTTCGGTTATAAGGTGTTTAGTCCTGTATAACACTATGCTTCCGATATCAGAAGGATAGCCAACTAATCTTCTGATGAAAAGGATCAAGTTTTGAGCAAAAAAAAATCTGAACTTCCAGGACAAATGTAGGGAAACCGGACAATCCTAGGTTATATCTAATAGAAGCAAATCAAAAGGAGGGTCCTAAAATTTAAAAATTTGGGGAAAAAAGTTGTAGCTGCAACAATTGGCGACTACCTGGTGAACACATATCTCTGAACAATTTCTTCTTTGATCAATAGACTGTTTTGACAATACCAACATGCTGAATTCTTCAAGATATCTAGATTTCCTAAATGGTAGATGTATGCACTTTAATCATTGATGATAGTCCAATTTAGGGAACATGGTAACCAATATTTCAAAGTCTAGATAACTCTTTTGAGGCTAGGAATATGAATTTGATTTTTTTTAACCTCTTTCTTTGAGTAGTTTCTAGCTTAGACACCACAGGATTGTAACATATGATAAACAGATATATTCGTTTGTTCCTCATTCCCATGCCATTTTGCACTTTTGGTGCTTTTGGAATTTTGTCCTCTTTTGAGTTCCCCTGCATGCCTTCTTTCTGAAATTTTTAATTAAGGTTCCTCTATCCATAGTGTCCTTTTGTGCGAGAGATATATTTATTTTTCAACTCACGGACGGAGAAGAACTTTGGCAATCTTGTACTAATATGGTTTAGTACTTTTCTTTGATATATATTACTTTTTCGAGGAGATTTTGACTCTTATTTTCCTTTTGGCTTTAAATTCCTGGCATGGAATCATTTAAATGTAATATACTATTTACCTTGCTTCCTATCCATGGATCTTTTGCTATCACCCCCTAAGACATTTTTAGTGTGAGATGAATGGAGCCTCGAAATAGTATTCTGGACCTTTTGATCTTGAGTTATTCCACAAGGATTAAGTAGGACTTCAATGTGTTCATAACCATTTAGGAAAACTGGTAAACTAGAAGAAGTTCTTTCAAAAATAAATCAATAGTACACAGTCTTGTAATCAAAGATTTTAGTTAATCCAGAATTCTGATGCACTCCATGCAACCAAAAGTTGTGCTTCTTTATTACAATCAATCAAACCCTAACTAAAACAAAAAACCAAAAAATCCTCAAAAATAAAACAAACCAACAGTTAATTTATGTACAAGACAACCAAAATGAAAAATCAAGAAAAATAAGGTTTGAGAACTAAACCATTTACTGGTAAGTTCTCTTCCCACCCCCGTAAGTCTTGCAACTTGTAAGTTGAGGGGCCAAGCTTTGCTACAATTTGAAGAGGGCCTACCCATAGCTATTGAAACTTAGTGTGCTTTCCCTTTTCATCGTGTGGATGATCCCACTTAAGAACCAGATCTCCTACTTCGAATTCTTTGTTCCCAGCTTTATGCTTATCAAAACAACACTTTACTATTTCCTGTTGATGCTTAAATCTTTCTCTGGCTTTGGACCTAGACTCTTCTGACTTCAAAAGATTATAGATTCTGATCTGTAGGATTTCATTATCGGTACCTCTAGATTCCTGAGCTATTATGGAATATGGTAACAGAATGTTGGGAGGAAGAATAGCTTCTTTTCCATAAGCAAGAGTGTATGATGACAAACCTAAGGAATTCTTGGGTGTGACTCTTTCAGCCCAAAGAGCATTAGGTAACGCTAAACACTAACTTCTTTGATTTTCTATTACGGTTTTCTTTAGAATCCTAATCAGATTTTTGTTTATGGATTCTGCCAAGCCATTTCCTTGCGTGTAATAATTTGTAGAATAATGCAACTTGATTCCTCTTTCATTAGCAAATGTAGTTAATCTAATAGAAGAAAAGTAAGTAGCATTATAAAAAACCAGGGAAATTGGAACCCCAAACCTGGTCATAATGTGATTATGTAAGAAATCCATGACTACATCTTCATTTAATTTTCGTAACGGAATAACATCAACCCATCTGGTGAAGTAATCAATTACTGTCAAAATATACTTGTGCTGCAAGGAAGAATTTGGGTTTATTTCTCCAATAATATCAATTCCCCATTGTTTGAATGGTTTTGTTATCATTACTGGTTTTAAAGGCCCTGGTGCTTTAGCATGTCTTCCAACACCTCTTTGACAAGCATCACATTTTCTAACATGAGCATGAGCATCCTTAAACAGTGTAGGCCAGTAATATCCAGCTCTGAGAATCTTATGGGTTGTTTTATCTCCGGAAAAATTTCCTCCAGTAGGCCCATCATGCAACTCTGCTATGACCTTCTTTGCATCCTCCTGTTCTAAGCACTGAGAAAAAAATCCATCGTAGTTCTTTCTGAACAATACTCCATCAATTATCTGATATGAAGCTGATTTCAGACGTAATGCTCTTCATTGTTTGGAACTCCAATGCTCCAACAAATATCCTTCTTGAAGGTAATGAACTAGGTCCCGGTACCAGGAATCTGGAGCCGTGAATAAGGGACATACATCCACCATATGTAACTCAGCTTCATTATCCCAACTGTTTTCTTCATTGTTTTGACTTTCAGTCATTAGTTTACACAATCCTTGTCCTTTTACTATGGATGCTGGTTTGAAAAAAAGATCATATTCTTGTAAGGCAGTCACCCAGTTTCCTATTCTTTCTCCTAATTCCTTTTGTACAAAAAGAGATCCCACAACTGGGTGTGGAACTATCACTTTAGTGCAATTCTTAAGTATATATGGCCTGAATTGTTTTACTGCTTTAAAAAATGCATAAGCTTGTTTATCAACTGCTGGATAATTCAATTCAGCTCCCTGTAGACCAATGCTCATAAATGATATGGGGTACTCATCTCCCCCATCTTCCTTTTGTGTAAGCATAGCTGCCAATGAATCATTGGACGCAAAAGTGTACAGAATAAAATCCTTTTCAAAATTTGGACTTTTGAGTGATGGTGCATGAGCAACATATGTTTTTATCTTACTGAATACATTCTTCTCCACATCAGTCCATTTGAATTGTACACTTTGTTTAACCATTTGCTACAAAGGTTTGACAATTTAAGCAAAATCTGGCACAAACCTCCACACAAAATTGATTGTCCCCATAAATGATTGCATTCCCTTTTTATTATGGGGTAAAAGGATATGTTCTATGGCTTTAATCCTTTCTGGGTCTATGGAGATCCCTTTCTTAGAAATAACATGACCCAGTAGCTTTCCTTCTGTGACCACAAACATGCATTTCTTAGGATTTAGTGAAATACCATATTTCTGACAACGCTCGAAAATTTGTTTCAGATGAAATGCATGTTGCTCTCTCTTTTTCAAAAATATTGTGACATCATCTAGATAAACCACAACACTACGGCCAATCAGACCACAGAAAGCTATATCCATGGCCCTCTGGAAAGTAGCTCCAACATTAATAAGTCCAAAGGGCATTCTCCTATACGCAAAAGTTCCCCACTTGGTTCTAAATGTGGTTTTAAGCCTATCCTCTTCAGGTACTAATACTTGATTATAGCCAGAGAATCCATCTAATAATGAAAATAATTCGGAACCTGAAACCATCTGCAGTATTTGCTCCATGGGTGGGACCAGATAGTTATCTTTATCTAACGCACGATTAAGGTTTCTGAAATCTACACAGAGCCTGATTTCTCCTGACTTTTTCCTTACTGACACCAAATTAGAAACCCATTCCGAATGTTTGACTTTGAATATGATTTTAGCATCGAATTTTTTTTTACTTCACTTTGAATTAAAGGTTGCAGCTTCAGATGCATCTTCCTCAAAGGCTATTGGTAAGGCTTGATTCCAGCTTTAATTGGGATGACATGTTGTAGGATACTTGTGTCATAAGTTTTAAGCTCTTCATATGTCCAAGCAAACACATCTTTGTACTATTTGAACAGATTGATGAACTTACTTCTTTCGCTCGGAGAACAACACTTCCCCAAATTTACGTATTTGGGTTCAGCTTCAGTCCCCAAATTTATCAGCTCGAATTGTAAGGATGAGTTATGAGTCTTCACATTCGTTGTCTTTCTGAATTTGTTATCTAAATCAAAAATTCGTTCCAAGTTCCTGACTCCTTTAGGAATAAAGTTCCTGAATTTTAATTATGCTTGATGTTCTTCATCATCTATTATTCCTCCTTTGGAAGTCTCATCATTCATCAAACACTCCAAAATTTGCTGATCATCATAAAAAACCAGTAGATTTGTGATCATATCTAGAACAAAAGGCCTGAAAAGTAATTCAATAGAGCATCTATTATTGGAAGGTACTATCCTTGCAGCTGAGGTAGCTAGTAAATCAGCTGCTGCATTCTTTAATCTAGGAATGGACACAATATTGAATGTATGAAAATTTATAAGCAAATCCCAAACTTCATTTTGGTAAGCTTTCAAATGGGGTGAAATACAGTGTATCTTATTTAGAATTTGCTTAACAACAATATCAGAATCTCCATATACTTTCAGATTTTTTACTTTCAGTTCTATTGCCTTTTTAAGTCCCTAAACTAGTGCTTTGTACTCGACTGTGTTATTTGTGCATTCGAATTCTAATCTACAAGAAAGAAAATGTCTATTTTTTCTTGGATAAATCAGGACACAGCCAGCCCCTGATCCTTCCAATGTTTTAGAACCATCAAAATAAAGAGTCCAAAAACTATCTACCTCTACTCAATTTGAATTAAAGACTACATTTGAAACTAGATCTACTATATTACAGTCAATCTCATCAGCCCGTGAAAATCAAAGGAGATCAGGCTAGGTATCAGGTATACTGCTGGCTTCTTCAGCTTGGTAATTTCTCGGTTCCAATTCAATGAAATAATTTCCCAACACAGAGTTTACTGGTTCATTTTTTCCCTCTAACTGAGTAGCATTGTATTTCATTTGAGGCTCTCTTAATACTTTTATCTGATTGGGACTTCCCTTATGAGGCAACCATAAATGTGACCAATCTGATGCAAAGTATCCATCTAACCTTGTCGACCAGTCTCGACTCAAAACCAGTCCATACGCATTTGGTATGTCTGCTACTGCAATGTCAATGTACTGACATACCCTTTCATCTGCATATAAGCGAATCAGAACATCCTCCATTTCTCCTATCACTTTTACAATTGTCCTGTCTAATTGAAGAACTTTCCAAATAGATGGTTTAGGTTGTCCATTGATTTTCTTGCAGACTGAAAGTGGCATAACATTGACTAATGCTCCCGAGTTCACTAAACAGTTGTGCACATTATAGTTGAAAATCTCAAAATTTAGGAGAAATGCTGGGGTTTTATACTTAGACTTCCCTCCCACACTTGCCTCACTAATTTCTTCTTCAGGTTGGTTATTAGTGGGAGGCTCTTCTTCTAGTACCTCAAGTGCTTTTAAAAGTTTCTCTTTTTGCTGAGGTAAATTACACATTTCAAACAATGAGATATTTGCTTTAGCTTTTTTAATGTCTTCCACAATATCATACCCCATATCAGGTTCTTTGATATTGTTCTTGACATTATCAATCTTATCTTCAATAGGCTTAAGAGGTGTGTTGATTTTTTTGGGATCTTGACTTGAAATGGTAAAATTAGTTACTTTAACAGTTGCAATGTTCTTCTATATCTTCTTCATGTTTTCTTGAAGTTTCTTAATCTTAGGAAGTATTGACTTATCTTCTTTTAACAAACTCTGACTTCTTATTGTCACATTAGTTTCTAGTGTTTCCTCCTGTTTCAGAAAATCTTTTTCTTCTGTATCAAACATAGAGACACAGTCCCATAGAACTAAAGTATCTTCCTCTTATTTTTCTGTAGATTGATTATCTTTTTGTTCCTCCTTACCAATTTCTGTCAGTTTGGAATCCAATAATTGATTCATTACTAATGTCATAGAATTTATCCATTGTGGGAAATTCTTCTCAGAATGAGGCTGTTGATGAATGATACAAAAATTATCCATGCCTACATCAGTTAAATTAATTGCTGCAGGACTGTGTGGAGGAGGTTTAGGTTGACTGTTGTCTTCCCTTCTTTTATAATAAGGCTTATATGATTTGTGAGCCTCTTTTTCCTTCTCTAAATCTATCACTCCATTGTATAACTTTTGCATCATCTTCACCATCCCTTCGAAATCTTGTGACCGCTCATCCTTAGGATTAGTCAGTAATAAAAGTTTCTTGCTTCCAAAATTCTTTTCTTCCGAGTGCACAGGGTAATTTTCTATACTCTCCATCTCAGCCTCCACCTTCTCAGCTTCTTCGTAGGTTTCTGCTAATGTAAGTCTCACTGATCTCTTGGAAAACATGGCTAGATTAGGCCCAAGGGATGAGTATAGTATTCTATTAGAGCATTTTCCGATGGCTTATCAGCTGTAGTAAAATTGTTTAGGTAAGCAACAAATCTTTGAGTGAAATTATGCACTCGTTCTTTCCTTTCTTTCTTTATAGAACATAACCCTTTCATTAAAGTTGCATGAGTTTTCTGGAATGCATATTTACTTCTAAACATTCTCTGAAATGTGTTCCAATCTGTGATTGAATTTGCAGGAAGTGCAAAATACCATGAGGTTGCTTTTCCTTTCAGGGTGTAGGGAAACAATCTACACACCACATCTTCATGCTCTCCAGCTTGTAGTCCTTATACATCCAAGTAAAAACTCTGGAAATCATCATCTACCAAAATTCCTTCACTTGGTTCAAACTTAGGTAACATCTTGTCGCTAGCTTGAGGCAAATCAAGCAAGGGAGGTGTCAAATTTAAAGGCGACCTAGCCCTCCAAGCAGCCTGTGGAGGTGGTTGGTTTGCATTTACATTATTCATGATTTTCAGTGGAGAATGAGGTTGTGACTGGACAGGGGTCTGGAAAGGTGAACAATAAGGTGAACCTGGATCCAATTGATTCAAAGGTTGGTCAACTTCTTGTAAGGCTGCTTCTACCAGTTCTTCAAGATCTTCTACCAACACTAAGTCTTCTAATTGAGGGCGATCTTTCTTCTGATACTCTGTTATAGGTAGGACATAAATGATAGGTAATCTTCCAATATTTTTCGCATATGCCCTGGTGATTCTTCTTAAATCATCAACCACTTCGTTATCGACAGGATACATATACCCTTTCTCTTTATCTCCACGAGTGGGTTTATGAAACAAACTACTTTCAGAACTGTCACTGGTGGAGTGATTTTGAGGAAGGGAGCTTCCTCGGCCAGCCATGCACCAGTGGCCCTCCTTCTAGTGCCAAAAAATGTTGAGGCCTAGAAAATCGTAGGTAACAACAGTTAGGGATTCTCCCCAATAAACGTTCCCAATTAGCCAGTTACTGTTTGGTATGGGGAATCCGTCCGGTTTATGGTCCAGCTACCACAGGTCAAGTAACAAATTAAAATGTTTCACCGGTTACGGCCCGGTCCATCGTGTATATTTTTAGTTTTTTATGTTTAAGGTATGATGTGCAAGTGCCTAACTAAAATGCAGACGATAGAGATAACGAGGAGGGTCACAATATGATGTGCAGGTTCTTACCTCTTGTCTTACCTCTCTCACATCTAAATCACACACAACAATAAACTAGCTAAGACTAATTTTACTATCCCTATGGAGCAAAACTATCATTAATGGTGAGTAATGTATTTCAGTGCATGCATTAGGAAGGATCACATATAGCTGTTAATTGTTTCAGAACACATGAACATCAATAGAGATATAACAACAAGATAGCTTATTGTTAATTACAACCTTCATTACTCAAAGTGGAAATTTCATAGAATAAACCAGAGTACATTCATAACATGAAAAGAAATTCAATGAGTTAGAATGATCTCACAGTTAATGGAAATAAGCTGAAAACGAAATAGTTCACATTCAACGGGTCCATAGCAAAACATTTGAAACATTCCACCAAACTTTCTCCAATAGAAACTTGTAACTCTTTATTGTAAAAGGAAATAGTTCTTCTTACAATACACTCTCAAAAATGGTCTGGGAAAAAGTCATTTCTACATCTAAACTCCTATATTTATACAAATATCAAAACCCTTAGGCTTCCCCTCAATGAATTTTGAGCTTCCCCAACCTTTCATTTCCAAAATTTTGTCTCGTAGCATGTGCACATAATTGATACAATATATTACATTTTAAATCAAAATTTTCAGAACACTTTATGAAAAGGGGCCAGCTTGGTCGTCGATGAACTTCTTCCATGCATGGGCCTCTGTTGCTATGCCTTCAAATCCGAAAGGCTCAAGAAATCGGATATTAATCTCATATTTAGCAGCCTGGATATTTACTCCTTCTATCCTTGCCAGACTCAGGCGCAGCTGATCTTCTAGTAGATGTATACTTATAGCTGCATGTGCCACTGCATTCTTTAAAATCCATTCATCTAGGTCCTTGACCTATTGGATCTCTTGCTTGTCTTCCTGATATATGTTCTGTAGATGTTCTATAAACAATTCATGTTCTGGAATCGCGTCCAATCTTTTCTCCGCAGAAATCTAGTATCTATTGTAGGTAGCAAGCACTCTCCTGTTGTATTCGGCACATGCTCCCTTTGTTTTCTTCACAGTTTTCTTGAATTCTTCTGCCACATTAATTGCAAATTCCAATAAATCATATTCCTATTTTAAACTCTGCTGGTCCTTAACTGGTAACTTCGCAAGAGATTCCTTATTTGTTTCTATCCATACCATTCTTCCTGTTAGAATCTCCAAAATCTATTGAGATCTATCCAAGAAATATGAAGTAGTGTCCAAAATTTCTTCTAATCTTGTGTCTATTTGTAAAATTTTACACCTTTCTTCCTCAATGCATATTTGTAATCCGTGGATCTTCCTTCTTTGAGTTAGAACATGTTCTTTTAAAGGCTGGAAGTCTATCTTTTGTTCCATAACATCTTTCAGTGATGTTGTAAATAAAGTATTATGTTCTTTCAAGCTTGCCACCTGCATTTGATATTGCTTCTCTCTTTCCTCTGTGGTAGCCTTCTCTGTTTCTAACTCAACAACTTTGTTTTGTAACCGGTCCTTCTCTGCACTTAGATTTTCATAGGATACCTGAAGATCATCTTTCTCAATTTTCAACATTTGATGCTTTAGCTGTAGCTTTTGTAATTAAGCTAAGCTATCCTGAGCATTATTTTCCATTTTCTCTGCAAAAATCTCTAAAGCCTCCTTATTTGCTTGCAGAGTCTGGAATTATGTTCTTGAAGTCCTTACTTCATTCATCATGTCTTCATATTTCCTTTTCAGCTTCTGACCTTCATCCCTCTCCTTCTTCAACGTTTTTTTTAATTGTGTTGCATTCTTTCTTGACTGCTCGAGGTATGCCATAAGCCTGTCTACATTATCTTCAGTTGCTTGGGTTAATGCCACCCCAACTCTTGCTATCAATATTGGATCTGCATCTGTTCCATGCACCAAGTTTTTATCTGTTATCATATTTCCCGACTGTCCTCCAGTTTCAACCTTTTTATCAGTTCTTTTTACAATCCTTTTATTCTCCTTATAACAAAAAATAGTACTGAAATTAGGAACCTCCTCCCCTTTTATAGGCATGAAAGGGATCAAATTTATTCCAGAAAATGAAGCTTGTCCCAGTGTACTGCTAGAAGATGTAGCAGGCTCCTGGGGATCAGGATTAGATTGTCCGTGTCCTTGATCTGTGTGATCTTGTCCTTCCTGTGTATCTACCTGCTCAATAGTCTATTGGTCCTTTTGAGATCCTGTTCATCTCAAACCTTCACTTTCTTCTTGTCTTTTATTGATTTCCACTTCTTCATTTCTCTTTCTCTCCTCCTCTTCCATCCTTGCTGCTTCCTCTGCAACTCGCTTTCTTTCTTCTTATTCATTCTTCATCCAGCTCTCTGCCTCCTGTGCTAGCCTTCTAGCATCTTCTTCTATCTTTTTGGCCTCTTCTTCTTCTAATGTCTTAGTCTTCTCTGAAGTTTTTCCCTTTCCACCCATAGTAGCTATTTTTTGTTTAAATCTCTCTTTAAGGGAAGTTATGTTCTTTGCATTTCTGAATGTTGCCTCGTCCTTATCCCAAAATCAGTATATTCAAAATTAATTCCCACTTCCTTACAGTAATCTGCTACTTTATTTCAGGAGTCATTCTTGTGAAAATTCATTTCGCCAAAATGGAAATGCTCCAGCTCCTGAACAAATTATGCATCCCATTTTACTCTCGAAAACTTGTAGTTGACAAGCAGGAAAGGAACCACAGAATATGTTGCCTTTTTATGTTCAAACATGAAATTTCCCACACCATCAATATACACCTGCCTAACTGCCTCTTTGAGTAGTACATAGTTAGTGGCATACTTAGGGAGTAGTTAAGGGGCTCTGGAACCACCATACATTCTTGTATACAACCCTTCCTCAGTCAAATAATAATCTTCAAACTCCTCGATGACTTTGAATGCTTCTTCAGACATGCAGTTGCATTTAGTCAGGAAAATTAGGGTATACAAGGGCATGATGAAGTGTTCACAGATTTCCCTATAATAGCTATAGAATTTATGGGCCCATAAAAATCTATATGATGTGTACACTGGGATCGTGTCCCTCTCCCAGTTACATCTCAAAGTTGGAAAAGACTGAGTACACAGTATATAGTCAATCAGGATTGAGCTCATATAGAACTCTGATTTCTTTTGTGACACGCCTCCTAATGCCACGGATATGCATGCTGAGAGGCTATTTGACACTATGTTCGACCAATTAAAAATGGTTCCTTGAGTAGCCACATAGAAGATAATTGGTATCCATCCTATCTTGAAGCTCTTCCTGTGAGCTCTACCAAAAATCCTATTTAGCATTAGTGCAATGAATCTATAGGGAGTACGGAGAGTAGAGGTATCATACTCTTTGGAAGGCCTGGTTCAAATTTTTTTTCCCGGTATCATCATTCGTTTAACTATTTCTACCAGATCCATAGCTGTCTCTTTCAACCAGCTTTCTGTCAAGTAAATCTGGTGGAAGGCAGATGATATGCCATAGAGACATATGCATGGCTATATGCAGCGTAGCCCTTCTTAGCATTATTTTCAAGAATCATTGTAGTTACTTCTGCCCTAGGCAGAATCCATCCTATCGCCTCTGAACAAGGGAACAACTCAGGTCTTGTGGCTACTTTCATGAGAGCTGATTTCTCAATGTTTGCATAAATGGTTAGCTCCTCGAAACCCGCAATAGGTACGTTCTGGTTGGCAATCATCCTGTATATCTCTCCCCATTTGTAGTCCGGTTTGATCCAAGTGGAAGCTTTGGTATCTTCATATATATACTCAACCTTGGTGATGATCTCAACCTTAGGTTCTCCTTCAACCACATGAGACTTTTTGTTTTGTCTTTTCGACATATTTTCTTTACAACAATCACCCTGTCACAAACATAGCATGTTCTTAGACCCATTGAGATTTTAGCAAGTTTTTTAACAATAAACAAAAACTTTATCAATTTTATTACCTCCTCCATACGCATTCAATGAAGTACACAGAGTATTCGATGCATGAAAAAAAAATTGACAAGGCAAAAGAAAAATCCTGCAGGTTGTGTCTTAAAACCGCCTAAGTCCACTGTTTGTAAAAAATTCACAACCCCTAGAGAAAACAATTCTCTATCTTAACCTGGGCCGCATTCGAACTAATTCGAACTAATCTGATATCACATAAAAGTATGAATCGCACTATTCCTACTGCTAGTCTTTAACAACAAACTTCAAAGCAATAGACCCTATACAACGCTCTTCCTGTCGGAAAAACCCTAACTCGAACAAAAATGGAAAACCTCCGCAGTCCCAAGGAAAATGTAAGTGAAAGCAAGAGTTTAACACCCCCTGGATGGCTATGGACAACCAAAAGAACGGGTGGTGTAGACAGCGAAACGCTTGTCTACACCATGCCCTAATCTTTAGCACTGGAGCAAAAGCATCCATAATAGCCCAATAATCACGTAGCCTCAAAAACCTCTCGCTAAAGCAAATTGTAAACAGATATATCTTCACCCTAAAAAACCATGCACACTGTAAAGATAAACATCTCTTACTTGAGGACAAACCTAACTCACGGAAAACCTAACCACAGAAAGAAAACCAACAGTTCCAAATCAACCAATAAAAAGCCAAAATAATAAGGTCGTGGTTCACCTACCTGGAAAACAATAGTGTAGTCGATGGGATGACCAAATTATTCATGGTGGCAACTCTAGTGAATCGAGTTCGGACAGGTGGGCGCGTGAATCAGTGCAAATGACAAAGACTGGAGAAAACGACAAGTTACAATACAGATAAATAATAAAAAAGGCTCCCCTCATATATATAGAACCTTTGGCGAAAATTTTTGGTGGGATGAACCCTATCAGGAGTTAAACCTCTAACCATCGGAAAGATAGTTTGGATGACAGCCGCAATGGCGGATGCAAAACCAACTATGGACCTGCGATAACTTTTAAGTCTATCGGCATCAACACCATTAAGCACTAAGTGCGGAACCTCAATCCTAAACATCTTCCGTAGTGTCGGCAGTGCCAAGAACTATCATCGTGACTTTATTCATTCTAACACATATAAGAGATTGGAACACCTAACCTCTAAGGCATCGGTGAGGAAACAACTAAATCTCAGAACTTCAAAGCCAAACATTCTCCATAGTGTCGGTGGCATAAAATGTATTATCCCAACTGCATTCTTTTAAAAAGGTATCGAAACTCGGAACATCTAAGTTCTAAGGCATCGGTGAGAAAAAAAAAAAACTATCTTTCGGAACATTCATCATCTGCCTCTCGAAACGTCGGCAGCGTAGAGGACTAGTATTCCGGTTCATTGTCGTAGACCATTCCAATAGCAATAAAAAATCACTGGTAGTCAAAACGTTAATCTCAAAAATAAAACAAAAAGAAACCACGGTTTTTGACGTATCGGCTAGGGCGTATGAAGTATCGCCGACAAGGTAGACCATTCAATTTCCGCAATGTCAGAAAGACAGTTGAATATGCTTCCGATATCAGAAGAATAGCTAACTAATATTCCGATGAAAAGGATCAAGTTTTGAGCAAAAAAAAATATGAACTTCCAAGATAGATTTAGGGAAACTCGACAATCGTAGGCTAGATCTACTAGAAGCAAATCAAAAGGAGGGTCCTAAAATTTAAAAATCTGGGGAAAAAAGTTGCAGCTGCAACACCTGACTAGATCTAGATTGTTCATCTAGTTAGGCATTTATCTGCCTTTCTCAAGCTCTGTATTCTTTTTCTCCCTCACATTTTTGCATCATGAAAAACATTTCATCTGTAGATCTGACACTACGACAAATCTGGACCATACACTGGTGTGGCTCCTACTGGATTTCACGATCCCCATCTTTGCTATCCTGCATTTATGTTCCCATCGTGAAATCCTTCACGATCTCAGATTTTTGCTTCTTTTTAATCCTCATTGTTCAATGTGGAGTTCCCTACAGAATTTCGCGACGCCGAGGCAAACTATCCATCGTGCGACTTTTGGGGGGGGGGTTTAAAAACCGCCCCCAAAACTCAAATTCTCAAGACTTTTGAGGGGGGTTTTAAGGACCTCCCCCAAAAGTCAAATTCTCAGGAATTTTGAGGGGGGTTTTAAGGACCGCCCCCAAATACCTTAAAAACAGTTTGGGGGGGTTTAGCAAAACCGCCACAAAACACCTTTATGGAGGGGTATTTCTAAAACCCTCCCAAAAAGTCCGAAGAATTAGAATTTTTAGGGGGGTTTTTTAAGACCTCCCCCAAATACCTAAATTTTTTTTTTTTAGCGGGGGGAGGGGTGGGGGGTTTAGCAAAACCACCACAAGACACCTTCAGGGGTTCTACAAACCCCCCCCCAAAAATTCCTAAGAATTATAATTTTGAGGGGGATTTTTAAGGACCACCCCCAAATGCCTTAAAACACTTTTCTTTTGGGGGGGGGG
>LPNX010954778.1:718367-792887 GCA_001517045.1 Pseudotsuga menziesii
GGATTTTTGGGGGTGGTTTTTAAAAAACCACCCCCAAAAGTCTTGAGAATTGCACTTTCGAGGGGGGTTTTTAAGAACCGCCCCCAAAGACCTAAATTTTTTTTCGGGGGGATTTTAGCAAAACCACCCCCAAAAGGGTATTTTGTTGTAGTGTTGATATTTTCATATCCTCTTAATACCCCAAGCACTTAACCAACACAACAAAGCATTTAGATGTAATGACATGAGGTATATTTCTTTGAATATTTGGGTTGATTTGGGTGGATTTAAGGGGATTCTAAGGATTTGAACACCATAAATGGTTGTTCACCATAAATTTTATTACTAAAAATATATTATATGGTTGTTGACCATATATCTTATCCCTGTTAAAATCCAGGTGGGTTAGCTCGAGTGGTTGAGACCTGTTTATACAAGCAAAAGGTATCAAGACCAAATCATCGAGTGGCTATGTAGGGGCCTCACTCAATTTCCCCACCTGGTTAGGTCCCGTAATCACGGTTGACGATTTACCCTGGGTACCATCCTAAAAAAACGGGGAAGTACATGAGTGTTTCCTAAGCAATGTTCCTTAATAAAAAAAAATATTATCCCCATTAAAAATGGATCAGATAAGATTTGAACTATGGACCCTTTGGTATATAACCAAAGGTATTTTTGCATTTGAAAGAAAATTTTGGTGGAGAATAACTGCGATGTTGTTACAATGTAGATATTTTGGAAATAATATTTTTTTGAGAAGTGGATTTTAGGCCTAGTTTTGGTAGCCTAGTTGTGGAAGGTGATTTTGTCTTTGAGCCAGAGCATTGTAGCATAATTATAAACAACATTGTATTTAGGTTGGGAGACATTTTGATGTAGTAAAGCATTTGAAATCATTAACGAAGCAGTCACTCATTGGAAGTAGACCCGAAGATGTATCCCACATTGGGTGAAATCCATTGTCAACCTATGTTAATTATCTTTTCTATTGCTCTACATTTCTTTCAAATTAAATTTTACAAGCAATTATTGAAACTTGGTTAATTATTTGAAGCATAAGAATTTTTACATTTAGTTGTGAATCAAGTGTTATTTTCATATCAATATTGGTATCCGAGTAAGTTTAACCAAGGATTTGCAAGTATTGAATGTTAACCAGGCTCAATCTCAAGCCTGGTGAAGGATCACTTAAAGAGTAAAATCATAAAACTGGATCAAAGCGTTCCTTTCCAATGCAATGAATGGATTCACCCAAAGAAGAGAATTATACTCATCCACATCCTTTTCATAGTGAAGAGGAATTTTTCAAAGCTTTATTGGAAATGGAGGCAATGGTGGAATAAATGTACAAGGATCGAAAGAAATCTAAAGAAGAAAGTACATTAGGAGAAATTGGTAAAGGTAAAGGAGAAAGAGGGGTGGTGTGTTGAGAATTTATTTTTCATTGATGTCAAAGGTATTCATGAAGGACAAAGGAATAAACCAGCAGATATGGTAGCAGGATGAATTTCGCCGTAACAAAGGAAAAGGTTGAGTGTATGACTGAAGAGAGAGTGAAGAGACTGTGTGAGATCGAAATTGTCTGTGAAGAGCACTGCAGGAAGGAATTGATCGTTCCATTGATCAATTCAACCACATATTTGAATATCTATGTGTTAGACATATCAACGATGCAGAACGGAGAGTTTTGAAGAGTGTGTATAGATCCACGGATGGGATCAATTTCGCCAGGTGAAAGAACGCCCGAGATAAGCCCAAACTGATCATCCGTACGACTGAGATCATGCGGTGGAGATTAATGGTAGAATAAGATCAACGACTGAAGAAGATTTCACTGTTAAAAGAGAGAGAGGAGGATAAAAGGTGAGTTGGGATGCAAAATCAGAAACTAATCGCCAAGAATAAGATCGAGATTAACATATGAGGTTGATTAAGGAAGCAAATCAATGGCTTCCAATTATTTCACAGGGAGAACTGGCGTGGATTAATAAAATCTTGATGTGCGTGAAATTTGAATAAAATCCACATTATGATATTTGGTGTCCACCGTCGATCTAGATCTAACGGTCCTCATGGATTTCGTAGATTCAACTAGCAATTGAGTTAACGTTCTGTATGGGAGCGAAAAATAGTTTACTAAAAACTTGGGCGGTCATGATTGAATACGAAAGGAGATCGACGTCGGATAATGATTTCCACACAAAGAAAAAGGAAGATCCACAAATCTGCATTAGATCGTAGATCAATGGTCATGACTAGACCCGTAAAGAAATCAACGGTTCAAAAGAAAGGCGGAAAGTGAAAGGGGGAGAATTGCAAAAGTAATGTTTTGATTTGTTGAGAACCCGCATTCCACAACTCGTGATCTGGAAGATCAACGGCCACGAAGAAACCCGCAGGAGATCAACGGTGCAGAACGATTAGTGCGGAAGCAAAAATCTCAAAATCACATTTTGGAAAAGTCACAAACCCGCGTTCTTCTGTCCACATCTTATCTAAGATCAACGTTCGCAAAGAAGCGCACAGGAGATCAACGGTGTGGAACGATTGGTGTGGAAAGATTAGTGTGGAAAGCAAAAATATCGACATGATATTTAAAAAAGTCACATGTCCAATATCTAACTTCCACCTTATATCGACGATCATGAAAAGCTTGAAGGAGTTCAATGGTGGGGAACGATTGAGACGGAAATCTATGTGTAGAAAGAAGTTTTGAGAAATCTCATAGATCTGCAATCTGTATTCTGCATCCGATCTTAGATCTACGACCAGGAAAAAGTGGCAATAGAATCAATGGCTCACGATGATTACATAAATGGAGAATGCAGAATATCATGACTGAAGTATTAAACAACAAATCGATTAACAGGGAATTACATTATTGTTTTGAAGATTCACGATCGAAGAATTAAATGGCGAAATGGTGAAGAGATGCATCCACAGGAAGTGTGAAGGTATTTATTGAAAAAATTATTGAAGGAACTAAATTGTGTCTGTGATTGCGAATGACAGAGTCCAAGAAGAGTACAACGGACTGATAAAAATCAGTTCAAGGTGGCACTATGGTAGACGATAAGTCTACAAAGGGTTTTGTAGAATCCTTGTCTATTGTAGTAGACAAAAAACCAGGGTGTTGTAGCATCCTTGTCTGTTGTAGCAGGCAGAAGCCCAGGGTGTTGGAGCATTCTTATTTGTTGTAGCAAGAAGAAACTTTGGGTGTTGTTGCATTCATTTTGTTGTAGCGGATAAAGAAATTTTGTAGATTCATCTTATTAATGAGTTTGAATTGGTGGTTTTCTCTTTGAAGTTTCCATGATAAAATTTGTGTCTTAACTTGTTTGATTCATTTTCTGTTTTTATTTTTTTAAAGTACAATACTAATCCACTGCCCCCCTCTCAATATTGTGGGATAATTCAACAATTGGTATCAGAGCAGGTTCCTTCACAACAGTTTAACCACTGGAAGGAAGATCCAGTTTAAAAACCACTATGGATCAACAAGAAGGTTTAGCCACTAACATACCTCCACTATTCACATGTGAAGATTATGCATACTGGAGTGTGAGAATGAAGTTCCATTTGATGTCCCTTGGATGGAAGATCTGGGTAGCAAATGAAAAGGAGTATACAGTAGACAAGGGGCTTCACTTACTGAAACTATGCCATAGCACGTTCGTTCGTGGCATATGAAACAATACCCCTATTTTCAAAAAATATTACAAAATACCTCCCAAAATCATTTTTTAACCCCCTCCCAATATGTATTCCCAATTTAAAAAACCCCTATTTTCACTATATATTGCATGTATTCATTTTTTCATTTACGTTTTTTATACCCTTTATATTTCTACCTAGTATATTGACATGATACCCCACATACATTCTAAAATGCACCTTGCTTATTTCGATGTATATTGTGGATGCACATTACTTCACCCACAATGATCAACATCATAGAGATCACATTCCTTTCCTAAATTAACACTAGTTTGTCACTCTTCCTTTGAAATTTTTCCTTTTAGGAACGGACAATCACATCAAGGTTCCACATTATGTCCAAAACATGGCTAAACACTCACTACTTCACACTACTTGACTATTTTTCAAAACCAAGAGCAAAAACACCAAACACTTGATAAAAATCAGAGTATATATACACAAATATTGCTAAATTCAATTGACAAATAGAGATCTTTTTTTACCTTTTTCCTCTCAACAATGGATAGTCAAATCAAGGTTCTACATGATGTCCAAAACATGGCTAAACACTCAATATTAACATCAAAAACCCTAAAACCATGCCCAATAACATAATCAACTCTCAATTTGTAGTAAAAGTTTTCCAGCCCATTTAATGAGTGGTTGGCCACTATGATAATTTGAAAACATGAAACTGAAAAAGATCGAAATAAATTTATAAAGGCGGTTGGACAATTAAGCACGTACTTTAAACTGCACATGGATGGGGAGACTGGAAAATTAATCCTGTAGTTGGAAATTGCACATGGATGGGGAATGCATAGAGTTTTGGCTGTAGTTTTTTCCTAACAAAGGAAAATGGGTATGTTTCATGTAACATGCATTAGATACCAGGGGAAATAAAATACCGAAAGCCTTAAAACCATTAACAAAGAGTATCATACAATGGGAGATATGTCTATGTTTGTAAACTAAATAGGAAACAACATGTCAAAAATTCCATTCTAATATCATGATCAAAATGAAAATGAAATAACTTTGCAGGTCTACCACTAGCTGTACCAGATGTGCCACCCTTGTGTGTAGGATCTTTGGCTCTGATCCAAATCCACCAAGATCCACCTAGAATTCACCATGGAAGAAGATCCCCTTGGACAAGGGAATAGAACCTGAGCTATGAACCAGATCCCATGAAAAATGAAGTGGATCCTAAAATTTTGAAAAAGATCCCAAAACTTCTAGTTCTTTATTGACCCACCGATCCCCCAATTTTTTTTTAATGGAAAGAATTCCAAAACCCTAGAGTCCTAAAATTTAAAATCCAAAACCCTAAAGACTACAGTTCCTTCTTAACAAATGGTGGAAAATAAAATGCAACTGCATGAATATGCAATCCAAGATGATCATATTAGTCTTTAATATATTATATACGAAGTCTTTAAATTATATTTTCCAAAATTACTAGCCTTGTCATATGAGGACAAGGACTTGCAAGGATTTTGGTTTGTCCATGTTGAATCAATGTCACAGTTTACATATCTTAGACAATTCCTTTAAATATTTGGGAAATAAACATACTCAAACAAATCTAAGATGTTTATTTTATATTAAAAGCATCCATGTTAATTCTAAAATATATATCCTTTATCAATCATCACAAATAGGACAGTCTAAAGACAATAGACTATGTTAAGCTTCTACAGATAACAATGGGAATTCCACACTAAAACCTTCAGAATTGAAAACAAAAAAAAATTACACTATTTCTTATTATATTTTTAAATGAGGACCTGTAATACTTTGACTGAGCACTGACATTAATTAATTCCAGTTTTTATATTACTTCCAAAAGAAAATCGTCATAAATAGGATACAGTCTAAAGAGTCTAGGAATATTACCTCTGATTTATAGTACTTAGTTGTAACCTTCTGTTCTTCAATGGGATTGACGAGATTTATGAAATCTACTACCGGTCCTTTAGTTGAGCAAATAACAAAACCAATTGCCCTACTAAATATCACATTATAAGAAAAGGAATTAATAAAGTTGTTATCTCACAATATAATAGTAATAAAGACATTCAACAAGACCTCTAAACTCCACAAACATATTTGATTGCAATATTAGCTATGTGACCATCCATATGAAACAGTATTATAGTGGCAGTCTTAAAAAACGAATTCTCAACAATCCAAGCTTGTGGTTTTGGTTTATTGATTTCATTTTTTTATTGCTTCTTTTGCAGTGGTTTCTATGCTCCTACCGACGTTCGGGAATTCACCTCTGAGTTGAAAAATAAGTTGTCGGTCAAATGTCGAGGAAAGGATTAAACTGACTTTACTCGGGCAATGAAAGAGATATGTGAGGAGTATGATGATAAAGGTACAGAGAAAGAGGAATTTATACCAGAGATTGATGATGGGAAATCTAGATTATGTATTGACGAAAGCTTAAAGGATTCTGCATAGAAAGTACAGTTTACAAAAATGATAAAATCCAAGAAGCAATTGATGAGTTAGAGGAAATGTTGAAAATGCAAAAATATACATCTAATCAAATGCATTATGAGAATTTTTCCAAGAAACATGATATTAAGAAGGAAGTACATAGGCATGAAAACTGGCAAAAGATACATGGGGTAGGCGAGAATAAGAAAAAGCCTGCTACATCCTTGATATCATTTGATAAGAAAGACATGAAGATGCTCAATTCAGTTCAGGTCGGGCTTAAAAAGAACAGTTCATTATAAACATCTAAATCCGACAATATGAGGTCCATACTAAAGATAAAGAAGCCTACAAGCCATTTTGAGGACCATTTGAGGTTAAATGTTGTTGGTGCAATGCCTACAATCCGTTTGGAGAACCATTTAAGGTCTGATTTTCTAGTACATTATCTTTAATAACTCAGCCATAGTTCAAGGCAACAAAGAGACACTTTAAAAGGTCATCAGAGAGTGAAAGAAATATTCATAATGATGGAGACAATATTTTGAATATTTTTTCTTATCTTGAAGAAATCAGGATACAATCACCAGATACAGGCATTATTTTAGAGAAGACCATGAGTGAAAATTAGTTTGGCCAGAAAAGGGAAATCATGGAAAAAGAAATTAAAGGTTCTTTATTAGTTCCTGAAACTGAGTTCCTAGATCATTGAAAAACAGTGACAGATAACGTAGGTTGTATCCTTGATGAAATTTGGAGAGAAAAATCTAATCAAATTAATGTAGAAACTTCTCCAGGGTTGATAGAAGTAGGCACCTCATGAAAAGTTGTGCAACAAACATACCTCCACAAGGAAGTTCTTATGAAGGGTGTAGGATCATGTATGCCCACTCTTTGACTCCTCGATGTGTTGATCTTGTGCAATATATGCTTCATTTCCCAAAAAAACAACCTTAGGTTTGTAGATATTTCTGTTTCAAAAATTCATTTTCCATAAATACTACTAGAACTTGGTCCAATTCATAAATAATCCTCCACTTTGGCTTTGTCATGTTTTCAATTTACCTTACATGTTTCATAAAAATGAAAAAGCTAATAAATAATAAAAAGCTTACATATGTGATTAGAATTCCTTTGAATACAACGTTGAATATAAGGAGGTTAACCATTGTCTTGTAAATGCAGAGAGAATTTCGACCTCTAGATGCAAAAATAAGATGACAACCTTAACTTTACCCTTGCTATAATGTGTTGTGTTATGGTTTCAAATCTTTCTCTAGCTCATTAACAACAAAAACACAATTGAATGTTTAATGAGTTTGAAGCTGTAGATTTGATGTTGGTATATTATCCTATGTACAAACAAGGACTCTGGAAGTTTACTAAAAAAATGGTTTTAAGCTGTAACCATAAATTATTTTTCATCTATTTACACCTTTATAGCATTAGCTTGAACAATTAAGCAACGGCACAACTCTTTTCACTAATGTTTCCAAGATTAAAAAAAAATTATGGATAGAATTCTTCATTCTCATCTTCAAAGAGTGGCAACAACACAAACCTATATTAGATGACACATAGTGCCTCCTACTAGGCGCCTCCTAAAGTCTCTAAATTGTTCCCTTCCCTGTCCTTGGAATCCACTGTCCCCTATATTTTCTTGTTCAACAACTCTATTTCTAATTTTATACCATGTTCTTTTGTTTCCTTCTGGTCTTCTTCTCAGGTCAATCTGGAGATATTTCTTTTAACCCTAAAATGTGGAGTAATCACTTTCCTATCTATCATTTTTCCTTTTCTTTTGTTACGATTTTCCTCTGCTTCCAATACATACAAGAAGAAATCACATACAGAATGTAGTTTCAACATTGCCATCTCATCTTGGATATGAAATTGTATCCCTTTAAGGTATTTGATTGCAACCTGATCCTTGGACACATGTATGTCCGTTCTAATTTGCAGTTACCTGATATTCTTTGTATTCTCTTGCACTAACAATACCTTTTGTTCTAAATTATAGAATTTTCTTTTGTATTCTCTTGCACTAACAATACCTTTTGTATTCTCTTGCACTAACAATACCTTTTGTTCTATGAACATGGCCTGATGATTGTTTGAGGGTTGGAATTTGACCCCTAGTATTTTTGCCCAAAATATGATTTTCTCGTTTCCTTGATTTGCCCTAATTTTTTTGCAAGTTGTCCAACCATAAGGCTAAATGGTAGATATATTCTCCATGTAAAAAAATTACTCAAGCTCCCGAACCCAATCTATCAATGCATTTAAAGCTCAAAGTTCCTAGAAATTATGATTCCTCCAACTTCATTGCAGCTCCCTATGTTGATATAGTTTCCATGAACATCTTTGTTGGGTCATTCTATCAAGTTTGACTAGTGTTAACACTCATTTATCCATCTTCAAAATCACCAAATCTTAGTCTCCTCTTTATGGCCACTAACCTTCTATAAAACTCGTCAACCATGTACCTTCTGTATGTAATGATCTGCCTTCCTTTTCTTCCCAAACCAAAAAGAAAATATCTTAGTCACACCCATTGCTTTGATTATACCAACCCGATTCAGCAACAACTAAAATTCCTTCATGCTTTTCCATAGATAATGTTGTTTGGTATTTAACCTACAAGAAATGGCAATAGACAACCACTGTCTTCTACATAAACCAATTCTAGAGGAAAGGAAAGTTAACAAAATAAGATACAAAAGGTAGAAATATTTGACATCATTTGATATTTTAAAAACTCTAGTTTATTATCGCACTGCATCCAAAAAATAAAAACCCTTTCAAAAAAAAGAAAGTTCCACTAATATTGATGCACTACATCCGAAAAATATGCTACATAACAAGAACATTACATTAAAGGTTAACAACAAAAGAATCTTTCCATTTAGGTTTGCATCAAAACCTTTCCTCTATTGCGAGTTTAAGGAGAAAGATTTACATATGACATTGCTTGTTAATGATTCAACCTATTTGCATATAAAGCTGGGTTTTTAGGATATTCTAAAACTGATCGGATTTCATGAAATTAGTCTTGAAAAGTACACTAAAACTTGAAACTCCATTTCCATAGGAAATAGACCCACTTAACCTGACAAGATGCAATAATCTTCAAATTTCTCTCTAACCAAAGCACTGACTTGTAAAACCATATGACTTAGAAAAATGGTTTTCCCTTAATGGCCAATCCATATTTTCACAATATCTAGCTTGGATGGGCCAACATATCGCAAAATACAAGAAATGTACGATGCCCCAAATATAAAAGAGCTGGTGGTGTATGTCTGATCCAGTCATTTACTCAAAACCCATTTTATTTTGACCCTCTTTTTCACCTTTTGTGAGCGCCTAAGGAACACGTCTAATATATCTAACTTCCCTGCATGCTTCATCTTTGTTGCAGGTTCTTCACATATATCAGGTCTTCCTGCTCTTGAAAATTCAGCATGGAATTTGTCGTAATCAAAATGCGGAGCCTTCATACCTTTGTCAATCATGCTTGCTATATAGGAAAAATACTCTTCAATTCAGCCTTCCTTGATCAACCCTCCAATGAATATAGTGTAAAAATTAACATCAGGACAACAATCATTCCGAGCCATTTGATCCCATATAGCAAAACCCATCCCAGGGTTTTGTGCAAAGAAATACAATTTCATCAGCATGTTGTAGGTGTGAATGGTTGGTTGAAACCCACATTGGCTCATCTTCTCAAAAACTTTAGTGGCTTCATCTGGTTTGTGCAGAACCATCATCACTTTGATAAGAGCATTGTAAACTCGTCAGTCAGGACGAATCCATTTCTCTTTAATTTCCTGTAACAACCCATAAGACTTATCCAACTTATTCATATTACCATAACCAATTATCAAACAGGTGTAAACAACAACATCAAGTGGGGAACCATTTTCCTGCATTTGAGAAAATACTTTCAAGGCTTCCTCCATCTTCTGTAGTTTGGAAAGGGAACTAATAACAATAGTGTAGCTTTTGGAATCAGGATAAGGACCATTGGTTTTCATCAGTTCAAAGAGATTCAAAGCCTCATCCTTCTTTCCACCCTTAAAGAGATCCACCAACACAATGTTGTTGGTGACAATATCAATATTGAATCCCTCACCAACCATCTCATTCCACAGTTTCTCTGTCTCTATCAGATTCTTCGCATCGCACCATCCCAATATAAGTATGGTATAAGTCTTTTCATTAGGAGTAAATATTCCCCTCATTCTTTCAAACAACATTTTCACTTCCTTTGCTAGTTTAGCCTGACCAAAATAATCTAACAGAAAGTTAAAAGCATTGATATTGACATCGAGATCATACTTTTCCATCAGATCAAACATCTGTACAACCTTCTTCATCTCCCTGGCAGCTATGAAGGCCTTGATAGTGATATCAAAGTTCTAAATGGTTAGAACAGATCCCATCTTACCCATCTCTTTCAAAAGGTCCAACATTGTCACGAACTGCTTCATTTTTTCCAAGATACTCATCACGGTGTTACAAGTCAGTGAATTGTGTGAAATAAGCCACCTGCTGCACTGCCCAATTGAAGAACCTGAAGGATGATTTCCTAGCATGAGAAAACTTGGCCAATACATGAAACACTAATGAATGAGAAATATTCACATCAATTTGACCAAGAACTGCTTCCATGTTCCGATCCGATGCAAAGAGCTCCTCCACTACTCTATACACTCTCTGAACTTCCAATAAATCAACGATAGTGTGATCAGAATGTCGATACATTACTGTATTGCTTCCTCCATTATTCTCAATAACTTGATCACCATCATCATCTTATTTTTCTTCATCTTCACTCTCGTTCTTCTCTGGCATAGATTTTATATCAAGTGACTAGGTCCTTTAAGCCCAGTTTTTATTGGGCACCCAAAACTCGGGCCTTAAACTCCAAACCCACATTTTCTTTGGCCGAATATTTTTGCAATTTTTTGCAACGGTGGTAGTCAAAAGATAGCTATCTTGGACAACAACACTGCAAAGACAATGATGAGTAAAATAATTATGAGTACCACACATGGGAAAAGAAGAACCACAACAAACACACATTTTCCTCCAACAAGCTCATCCTTCTCTTCCTCGACTTCCAAGGTTGTTTCCGTTGTTGCAGCAGTTGACATCATTGTAGGGATTAAAATCAGAGGTATTGGAGTGGAAATAAAAAGAGCTTTTCTCTACTCTCTCGCTGAGTGAATCACAAATCCAAAACGTAGACACACCGAGAATTTAGGTCCGTCCGCCCTGTTTTTCGCGCCCATTTCGGCTTTAGTCGGGATAAACAAACCCCCATTATATTGCATATTGTTTATTAACATAAAAAACCCCTTTAACCCCAAATATATGCCCAATATAATTTTTTATTTTTTGACCATTTTTAAGTCCCCAATATGAAAGAACGTGATATTGTATTGTTCCGTCGGCGACGCCCTCGTGAAAATAGATGACCAAGCACCTACAAACAATGTGGAGCCAGCACAATATGAAGGTAATTCCAAATCCCTAAATGCAATCCTGAGTGGATTGACAAACTCTGTATTTACAAAAGTTATGCGATGTAAGGATGCCAAACAAGCTTGGGATAAATTAAAAATTATCTATGAAGGATCATCTAAAGTCAAAGAATCCAAGCTTCAGACATATAGAGGGAAGTTTGAGAGCCTTAAAATGAAAGAATAAGAAAATATTTGGGATTTCCTTCTAAGAGTAGATGAGGTTGTCAATTCTATTAGAGGTTTTAGAGGAAAAGTAAAAGAAATAGAAGTGTTTAACAAGATACTAAGATCATTTCCAATGAAGTATGACTCAAAAGTATCCACCCTAGAAGAACGAGATGATCTTGACCTTGTGATAGTAGATGAACTACATGGAATCCTCACTGCATATGAGATGAGAATGGGACTAAATGAATCCGCAAGAAAATAAGCAGCATTTAAAGCCTCATCCAAAAAACAATCAGATAACCTAGATGATGAAAAAGCTCTTTTCATAACTTAAGAAAGGTACTGGAAAATATAAAGGAAAATTACCTCTGAAATGTTTTAACTGTGGAAGAATTACACATTTTGATTCAAAATGTACTTACCCTAAACAAGATGATAACTATTAGAGAGAAACTTCAAAGTTTAAAAAGGGAAAAACATGAAACAAGAAAAATTCCTATGAGAAAAGGAAAATTGCTTACACCATGGAAGATAGTGAGGATGCATATACAAGTGAAGAGGAAGAAACTGAAATTCTATTCATGGGTCTAGATACTAAAGCTTCAAATAGTGACTCAGATGTAGACAGAGAAGTAGACTTAAGAGCTGAACTTGTTAGCGCTCTTGAAAAACTTGAGAAATGCAGGAAAACGAACAAACAATCAAGTCATATCATTAGTGAGTTGGAATCTAAACTTATAGATGTATGTTAAGATTGAAAATCATTCTTAGTCTTTGTGTGTTTTTTTTGAAATGTTTATTTCTTATTTACTTCTCATTTTAAGCTTGTTTTAAATTTTAATGATTTTAAAAGCCATTTTATTTTATAGGTTATAGTTTTGGCTTTAATTTATTTATTTTCTTTCTTAATGTTCTTTTGAATGGATTATTAAGTATTATATATATTTCAAAGTCTACAAATGCTTATTTAAATTTATTCCAAGGATTATATCCAAAGTCTAACCCTTATTTTGAGTTTCTTTGTCAAATAATTCATGATGAGATATTCCCGAATCACAAAATCCAGGATCTATACACTAGAGCGCTGCAGGAATCATAAATCATTGGAAAGAGTGGTTGATTGATGATATAGCATGGCCCGTTGCAGTTGAGGTTGCTGGGAGGTTTTCAGACACTTGTTTAATATATCATGACACATGTACAAAGCCCTGTTCAGTATATCATGAAAAATGTATAAAGTTGTGTGAATATCATTGAGGAAATCATGGATTTGAACTGCCACAATTTCTAGTTTGGGGTTATGAATCTCATGGCTACAGACACGTAGTTTGAAAATTCTTGAAGTTCCCCAAAGAAGTGAATAATCCAAGTTACAGTATAGATATGGGAAAGAGTGGGAATATTAACAGGTTCGAGCCTACAGACACCAGTTGGTCTACGAAATTTCCAGAATATGCAGCGTTGTTTAGAGCAGCCGGGTGGTTTAGTTTTTTCAAGAATATCATTGGTTTTAATACTGAAGTTTCACATCATTTTGCCTAGAATTTCATCAATGGCACTGCAAAATTTAATACTCTCAAATTTGAGCTCATAGAGGATTTAATAGTTGAACTCACTAGTATCCCAATAAATGGAGAATCCTGGTTCAAGAAGATTCCTTTTAGTTTTGACCTTAATGATTTCTTACTGCCAGGAAATGAAGCCCTAGACTGGAGCAAAGGGGTTCATTTAGAAAAATTTAAGCCAGAATGGAGAGAAGCAATTGGTATTATACAGAGCTATATCGCATGCAATGACAAGTTCAAATTAGTGTTTAAATATCATGTTAGATTTTTACAGCATTTTTACAGCATAACAGGATGAATTTTCCTTTCTTTCTTTTAAAAAGTCTCCAGAAGATGTCGAATAGAATCAAGGGACATTTCCACCATACAAACTGGTCAGTATTTCATCATGGTTTGATCAAATTGATCATTTGTACAGGTTTGCAGAAGAAAAATAGGAGCTGGGTGTTATCATCCCAAATGGCACTTCTCCGTCCGAGTGCCGACATTCTTCATGTTGGTACACAAAAGGACAAATTAGGATTGAAGTGGCCAAAACATTATAGATGGGCATGACATGGGATACATTACCCTCAAAACCAGCTTTATATATATTTTTTTCTAAGTGTTGAGTTGCATATGCGACTATCTGCATTGCAACTCGTGTAGCATACGCAAGTATTTTCATTGCAACCCGCATACACTTGCGTCAGTGGGTTTCCTTCGAGCAACTTGCGTGTCATACGCGAGTTGCCTATATTAATATTCGCGTACACCTTGTTTCGACTTTAAAAAATATAAAATGAGATTAGATGAGATTAGTTGGATCCTAATCCATAACTATCCCAACTATCTCAACCATCCCAACCTTCGAAACTCAACCATCCCAACCTTTGAAACTACTCTATTTCCCAAATTATAAATAGAGGCCTTGGGGTGGGGACTAATCAATCAATTTTGGAGAGCAAAGTTATGCTGGTGGTATATATTCAGAATCTTGGAGAAGTAGAACTCAGAGTCCTTTGGTTGTAGAGGAGTCCTTGTCTCAGAAGCTGGGTTATACTCTTATATCATTCATCGATTGTTAATAAAGAGAATTCTTCTTCCAACCTTGTGTTAAGTCTATTTCATGTATTTTGGTTAATGAATAAATTTGTTTATATGTTTGATATACTATTCATCTAACCTATGATATATATATGCATGAGATATTACTTGAAGGATTTTCTCTTTGCAGGTGAAGAGGTGCATCCCTAGAAGTTTTAGAGAGAAGAGGAGGGGGAGAAGATCAAGCTTGGATCAATCGTCGGTAATCAGGTATGTCAAGAATTTCTTCCTATTCCCTTTCCATTCTTTGGTAAAGCTGATTGTCTGCAAGTTAGTAGTAAGTTGGTAAACCCAAACCCTAGGTTACAAGGGTGCTTTATCTTGAACAACAGAAATGGCGACTTTGCTGGGGAGTCCAACCTGCTATGGGTTAGTCCTGTAGATACTTTCCCAGTCTTTGCTCTGATTTTGTGTGTGGTTGTCTATCTTGTCTCTGATTTGCAGTAGTGTGTCTAGAGACCCTTATTATTTTTTCTTTTATGATTTTTTTTTGTTGCGTACGGGGGTTGTTGTGCTACACAATCACGTATAGCAACTTGTATATGTGGGTTGCTCTATAAGACAGTCGCGTACAGTACGCGAGTTTCCCTATAAGACAGTCGCGTACATCCTGTAGCAGCACAAAATTTTAGGGAGGATTGCTTGTCCCTGTCTTGTTTGGATTTTCGTCTGCTTGAAGGTCTTATGTTGCTGGAATCTTTCTATAAGTTTGAAGGACCTGTATACCATGCTTTGTACTTTTTATTAAGCCTTTGAGTTTTATTGTTTGAGTCTTATTTCACTTAGAAATTTGAAGTAGGTCCTCCTGTTTGGGTGATAGGTTTAGTGCTGTGTATCTAAGTTACTGATCAGGATTTTGGATATCTTATACTCTGTACTGCTTTCGAGTAGTATCAGTTTGTCACTTGCCCTTTAGTAATTTTAGTGGATTTTATTCATTGATTCTTCCCAAGTTAGGTGTTTACCAAGTCTCCTCCTTAAGTGGTTGAAATCGCTTCTTGCAAGTTCGCTACACTTCATATTGTTTTCTTTATGGTCTGAATATTTAAACATACTCAAAAAATTTTGATTTTAGGTGCATGATAATTTTTGAAGAATTTGGAAAGTGAAGAAAAAGATTTGATACTTTTGCATTGAATTGCATATAGTAGTTTTATTTTCAGTATTTTCTAATAAAATTTCAAAAATTATAAAAATAAGTCTTAGTCTTCTCATACTTAGTTGTAATCTCATTAGCTCATATTTACAAAAAGAAAATAAGCTTGATTTAAGTAGTTGTAATTTGTTTTGGAATTCATTTTATACACCTTTTTTACTTTTCTTATCGAGTCTATGATATCACAGTCATTCACGCCACTTACCCTCTGACTAAGAACAACCCTTAAAATGAATGATATAATTTAAAATTTATTAGTAAGTTTTGTTTTATAGGGTCATACACCTACTAGCTTAGGCTAGAATTGTGGGATAGGAAGTGTAAACTCTCCACAAGTGTTAAAATTCAGACGTAGTTGGCCAATCGATAGGTAAATCCTTTTCTATGTTGGTAGTATCTGGGAAGCTCCTCTCAAACAAGAGTTAAGAACGAGGCCGTGTGGAGGCTTGGACTGAGGAGATAACCCTCCGATTCCTTGTCAAAATGTAGACCAGGGTTTTTTCTCATTTGGGGATTCTTTCCTAGACAAAGTTTCAGGCTTTGCTACCCTTCCCATGTGTACGAACCAGGCTTGCGACTGCCCCCCCCAAACTATTGATATATTTAAGGTAGCCTTTAGTCTCTTTGACATTTAGGGTTTATAAACAGGTAAAATGGAAGGCTATTTTTGGTTCACTGTGGACGGGCTTGGAAGCTAACCCTTGTTGAAAGTGTAGGAGGGCGGTTGTGATTCCTCTGCTTGTGTCTAAGAACCTCTTCAAGGACGCTAAGAAACTGTCTCTCAGCTTTCTTCGGGAAAGCATATCTTATACCCCTTGTGATTGTTGAGACTTTAGGAAATTTTGCAGTGATTGCTCTGTGTTTTGTCTATGTTTAGTTGACCTTAGGGTCTAAAGAGTCAAATTTCCAATCATGGAGGACCAACCTCTCAGAAGGTAAAGAAGGTTGCAAAAACTTCCTCTGCTTATTACATTGGAAGCTCCACTACCCCCTCAAAGGTGGAGATTAGACAAAGACGGTTCTTTTGAACTGATAGGAGTTAGTGAAGTTCTGGGTGAACCAGAACTTAGGAAAAACCAACTTGATTTAACTACAGTAGAGATAGAAGACTTGCAGGCTGACGAGTTTGCAAGGAACTTTAATTCACCTCTAACTAACGTAAACGATCTTGTGATCATCCAGGTTCGTCCTTTCGGTTCACCTGTGATTGGTGTCCCTCTGGACAGACTAATGTCTAGTGCAGGAGAAATTTCTTATACTTGTACCTCAGTCACTCCGGCTAAAGGGGTGCCACCTCCCCCAATTGGTACCCCTAGAACAAGTATACCTACTCCCCCTTTAACTCCAGCTAGTCGTGTGGTTCAACCATCGGCTTCCACTAATTTAGTAGGCACTTCTGGTGGAGTGGTCATTGCGATTCCTAGTGTACCTTTTGCTTCTACTTCCTTCGCACACATTGCTCAGAGTGGTCCTATAGGATCCTCATCATTTGTTTAGGGTTTTCCTTGGAATGGGGGGCACATTCCCCCATCCACTCCATATGTAGGTCCAACACCTGCGTATGTAGGGTTGCAGTTTGGAAACCCTAATCCTTATGGTCAATGTTTTCAAACTCCAGTTTCAGCTCCTTTCATGAGCTCTCCTTTCTCGCTTTTTAGCGGAGGGATACCTGCTCTTATGTTCCAAAACCTAGTTTCAACTGGGGCAGCTCGAACCTCATACACTGCACCGCACGTGAACAATCCATTGGACTTTGGGTGGAATCCTTTCCAAAACGGCCCGACTACTTTGCAATCGGTAGTAGGGGGCAACCCCGCCTTCATATCTGGGAACTTAGGGGCAAGTCCCTCTAATCCCCAAGATAGTACTTTTCATGCTCCGGTTAGACCCAAGCTTGCTTTCCTGGTAACTTTAAACTTGCTAGACTTGTCGAAGCTAATGAATGACCCAGTGATACATAACTCCTCCTGGCCACCTATTCCTACCAAGCTGCCCTCAAATATCCCAAAATTTGATGGAAAAGTTGGTGAAAACCCAAGAGCTCACATCACCACTTTCCACTTGTGGTGCTCTTCCAACTCACTAAACGATGACATGGTCTGGTTGAGATTGTTCCAAAGAACTCTGACTAGTAACATAGCAAAATGTTACATTGAACTGCCCTCTGCTGCGTTTGATAGTTTTTGGACTTGTCTAATGTATTCCTTAATCACTTCCAACTTCCTGTCTGGTATGATGCTGGGACAGACTTGTTGTCTACCTTTCGGCAGGACAAGGCCACTCATATTTTGGATCACATCCAAGAGTGGAGAAGACGAAAGAGCCTTATTAAGGACACTATTCCTCTCTAGTTTTTACTAGAATGGTTCCTTAAATCCTTATTTATGTATATATCTAAGGATGTATCTACTTCATGAGTAACCAATGAGAAAGAGGCTATCCTCAGCGCACAACAGCTAGCTTTGATATATTCTCAGTCTAGGATTCTTTATGAAATCATCCCTGATGCACTGAGGCCAACACATAATGTAGAGAAACCTAATCCTGGACCCCATGCTGATGGTGTGGTTGGTTCTTTGAAATCTCCCACTATAGAGTCTTTGGCTAAGAAAATCAATGAGTTTTCCATCAAACATTCTACGGTGAAGGTAGCAAAGGCTCCCCCCTCACCCCAGAATGTAAATGTTTTTGCACAATCTGCTCAAAAGGGCAATCAGCAGCCCGATGGGAAAAATAAGAAGGGGAAGAAAGGTGAAATTCCCATGTAAGTTGTGCCAAGAAGATCACCTGACCCATCAATGTCCCCTTATGGACCAATCTCAGAAGCTGCTTAAAAGTCAACAACCGACTGTCCCGAAGGATCCTTTTCCCTAAGGATAGAATTCTGCTTCAGCTTCAAATGTTGCAGGGGGCACCCCAAATGCCCTTGACCCAAATTATATCAACATGGTTTGATCCCAGACATTTCTCTAGACTAGGAACAAGAACTATGAAATAGAGGCTTCGGAGAAGGGTAAATCTACAAGTGAAACTTCCAACCCTCTCACGATTGAAAAACCTACCGAACGTATGCCCAAGATACCGAAAGGTGTCTTCAAGAAAGCATTGCATAATCCTAATGCTAGGGTCACAGCCAATTATTCTGTAGTTGAATATTTGGCCCAAACCCCTTGTGCGATGTCGGCTTTAGACATGTTATAGAGTTGTCCCGCTCAACGAGATGCACTCTTAGCAGCCTTAGGTAGTATGGATTCATCGAGCTTGATGGCAAAGTTCAATTTGTCTAATGTCAAAATTCACCTTTCGTATCATGTAGCCTTATCGATAGATGTCATCCATGGAGAAAAAACCATTGGAAGGGAAGTTGTCGATGAGGGTGCTTCTACATGTGTCATGTCCCTGTCTTGCTAGAAAGCTCTTGGGTCCCCAGAGCTAATTGTTAGGATTATTAATCCTCCCTTGTCCAATTTGGTCATATGTCTAAATCGGGAGTCCATCCAGTCTATTTATAGTCATTAACACCATTAGGTCCACTTGGCCTAATTAGGGCACATGTTTCAGTTACTAAAGTGTGGGGAACACTAATTGAGGCTCACTGCCACTGATTGCACTTGATTGCATCAGTTTAGGAGCATCCTAAACCAATCCCTATAATTTAGGAGCCACTGTCAGTTCAGTTCAGTTGATGACTGGTTAAGATAAGTTAGGAGTCAGTTACATTCAGTTCTAGTCCTCTACATTCAGTTAGCGGTAGGTTTACTTGATTGAACTCAGGAGGGGAGCATTTATCACCTACCACAGTTAGTTAGCCTTAGTCGACACTGAATGTAACACTTGAGTTGTGTTTTAGAACTCCGATTAACTCCGGTTATGGTTTAGACAAGGTCAGTTAACTATTGAGTCCTCTGATAGTGATTTAGACAAGGTCTTGGTTACCTACAATCAAGTAGAGTCTAATCAATTCGAATTTCCTCATGTGGATTCGAATTGCTTGTGGCTATTAAAGCCATTGTACTTCATTGTAATTATTATCTAATTACTCTTTGATTAATGAAAATCATTCACAGATGCAAGCCATTTTTGCACTGTTTCATTCTTTAATAACTGAGTAAAATGTATGATTTATCATGTGAGTTCTGTGTTTGTCCATAGACCTATGTTCTCAATTTAATACTAGTTCCATCAAACACCGTACTTACTGCTTTCGATGGAAGGTCATTTCGTCCACATGGTATCCTATTGGCTTTGGAGATAAAGTTGGCAGGGAAAGCAGTGTTTGTTGAGGTAGAGGTGATTGATGCACCTTTGGATTATAACTTGCTTCTGTGTAGAATTTGGACTTATGCCATGTCAGCTATTGCATTAGCCGTTCTTCGAATAGTAGTGTTTCTACACGAAGGGAAGTTGGTTACTATAGACCAACTTAGTTTTAGTTGAAAGGGCCGCATGGAAACTAATGAGTCCACCATTCCATTGGTTGATCAGGTAAACCTGCTTCTGAGAGCTTAGGGGCTAGAATGTATGCATCATTAATGGGCACATTCAATTTTCTAGCTTCGGTTAACTATTTAGGTTCTACTAGTGTAGGGAAGTCTATTGCAATGGTTGTCGATATAATGGATCCTTGGGTCCTTCGTTCCCGTCATGAACCTAAAGTGCCCTTATCGGCAGTGGAAGTAGCTTATCAAGCTATCATTCATACCGCTGTTGAACTCCTTTCGGTTCCCCTTATAGTCTCCAAGGAGTCGGAAGAAGCCTATCTGACTTCTTGGGAAAAGAACTCTTTGCATATTGAAGACTGCTTAGATATGGTTTTACCATATGATGAAGCCATTCTGGAATCCATGTGTGGATGAGATAAGATCTGCGAAGATCTTCACCATCGATCCTATTTTCTTCCAGAATTAAGCAGGATTGAAAATCAGGAGTTTCATATGAGACTAGCAGATGATGTTGATACTCCAATCAATCCCCTACCAAGGGAGGGAATATTTTTCGAGGGGAATATGGAAAAAATTTCCGTTACTATTCCTATCAACATCTCTACGAACCCAAACATTGTGGAAAATGTATACATTGGTGCAAACTGCTCTCCGGAGGAGATTTCTATTTATACAGCCTTGTTTAAATAATTCCGCGACGTGTTTGCCTCGTCATATGAGGAGATGTCAGGCATTGATCCATCGATAGTATACAATGAATTCTGAACCTATCTTGATGCCAAACTAGTTGGATAAAAACTTAGACCTGTCAATCTGTGCAAAGTAGCAGCTGTCAAGGCTGAAGCTGAAAAGTTGTTGAAATCTGGTTTCATTTACCCAATAGCTTTGACAGAATGGGTATCCAACCCCGTTCCTATCGCCAAAAACAAGGGACAATACGTGTCTGTACCGACTTTCACGATTTGAACAAAGCCTATCCTAAGGATAACTACCCTACACCATTCATAGACCAAATCATTGATGCTTGTGCAGGGAGTGAAGTATTCTTGTTTATCGATAGTTTCTCTGAGTATAATTAGATTCTATTTAAACCGGAAGACCAACATAAACCATCTTTTATTTGTTCTTGGGGTACATTCGTGTACAAGAAAATTCCCTTTGGATTGAAAAATGCAGGGGCTACTTTTCAATGGGCAATGAATTTTTCTTTTAATGACATCAAATCTATTGTTGTACCCTACCTAGATGATCTTCCAGCACATTCTCAAAAGAGGATTGATCACCCAGATCACTTGCGTTTAATCTTTGAGAGATGCAGATATTATAAAATACATTTGAATCCCCACAAATGTGTTTTCTGCGTCGAGTCAGGTAGGCTACTTGGGATCATTGTGTCTAGTAAAGGTATTCAAGTGGATCCCTTGAAAGTTGAGGCCATCGTAAATTTTCCTCCTCCTCGTTCCATCAGGAAGATTCAAAGCCTGCAAGGGAAGTCCAACTTTCTTTGACGTTTTATCGTAAATTATGCCAAGATCACTAAAGGTTCCATGCGCCTATTGAAGTGGGACACCCTATTTGTATGGGATGAAACCACACAACTTGCATTCGAGGCATTAAAGAAAGCTTTGTTGTTGGCACCCTTATTGTGCCCGAAGGATTACTCACATGATTTTATATTGTATCTGGCCACATCTGAGTCGACCATAGGGGTAGTACTAGTCCAGGAAGATGACAAGCTTCAGGAGCATGTTGTCTATTATCTTAGTCATGCTTTAGCTGGCCCTAAACTTAGGTATTCCCACCTCGAAAAGTTGGCATTAGCAGCTGTATACGTTGTTCAGAGGTTACGTCATTACATGTTACTAAGGACTACGGAAGTAGTGGCGGATGTTAATCCTTTCTAGTATGTTTTGTCCCGACGGATAGTTGGAGGCAAATTCAACAAATGGATAGTCATTCTCCAGGAGTTTGACCTAGATTTCCAATCCGCCAAATCCGCCAAATCCCTAGTTTTTATTGAGCTTATAGCAAAATTTCCTATTGAACAAGATGTAACCATTGAAGAAGACTCATTCCCAGATGAGCACATCTTCTTGATTTCTACCTCTGACCCGTGGTATGGAGATATACTTATTTATATCCAAACTTTGAAGTGTCCTGCAACCTTTTCGTGGGAAGAATGGCGCAAATTACACCTGCATGCAAAAAACTACCTCATTATAGGAGATACTTTATATCGTAAGGAGGTAGATTCTATTTTGCACCGATATCTTACCCACAAAGAGGCCAAGATTGTCCTAAATGATTCCCATAGTGGAGCATGTGGGGGTCATTTATCTGGGTTAGCAATAGCCCAAAAAATATTACATGTCGGTTATTTCTGGCCCACGATCTTTAAAGATTGTGTGGAAGTCGTGAAGCGCTGTCACCCATGTCAGCTTTACACCAGAAATATGTGGTCGCATCCTGCTCCGTTATTTCCCGTCATCTCAGTAGGCCCCTTCACTAAGTGGGGGATAGATTACATGATGTGTAACCCAGTTTCGGTCGTGGGGCACAAATACATCCTGGTTGTTGTAGATTATTTAACGAAATGGGTAGAGGCAATGCCCACCTATAGGGATGATGGGGAAACTGCAGCTTTTTTGTTTTCAACCAAATTATCGCATGTTTTGGTATCCCTAAAGAGATTGTCACTGAGCATGGCAGTCATTTCCAAAACAACATGATGACCAACTTGACCACTATGCTAGGTTTTAAACAAGAACATTCGTCTTCTTTCTACCCGCAAGCGAATGGTCAAGTCGAGGCAGTAAATAAGACCTTGAAGACTATTCTCAAGCGTACTATTAATGCAGCTAGGTAAAATTAGCACATCATGCTGTATCCTACCCTTTAGGATTACCGAACCAATGTCAAAACTGCTACAGGGTTCTCTCATTTCCAACTCGTTCACGGGGTGGAAGCAGTAACCCCGGTTGAATGCGAAATCCCGTCCTTAAAAATTTCTATTCATGTGTTACCTGATATGACTGAGCTTGAAGAACGTTTGTTACACTTAGAACATCTAGATGAACAACGCAGAGATGCACTGACAGCAAATGAGGCTCATAAAAATAGGGTTAAAAATCAATACGATAAATCTGTCAAACCTCGGATTTTTTCTGAAGGGGAGCTTGTCTTGCTCTGGGATCAAGAAAAAGAACCCCTGGGGGCAGGGAAATTCAGGTCTATGTGGTTAGGACCTTATTTTGTGTCAAATTTTTTGAAGAAAGGTGCATATCAATTAACTGATTCCAAGGGGAATAAGCTACCTGAGCCTAGAAATGGGATCTACTTGAAAAATTGCTATGCTTAGGATTAGCGCTTTTTCCTGTATTTTTATTGTATGTAATTTTATGTACAATAGTTCACCATTTTGTGTTCTTATATCATCTGTTGGTTGTTACAGATGTCTTCCAAGTGGTTCATAGGTTTTGAAGATGGTGCTAGTCATCACACTTGCAACCTGGCTTCAGCCGCATGGGTTATTTACTCACCCTTAGGACAATTAGTCCTACATAATGGCAGGGATTTGCTCAATGCATAAAGTAGGTACTCTTTGTGTAAGCCTAGCCAGCTTCCCCTCAAGAAAACTAATCAAGCCATGATCCTCTCCCGCCACAGGTCACACATACATACGTAAATTCCCAATAGGGACGACTGGTCCAATATTTGCATTTTAACATTTTATAGGATTAAAAACTCTTACACACATGTATATATCTTTATGATTAAAAATTCATAAAAATTTAAAAAATTGAAAACACAAATACCTGAAGCTCCCCATGCTCCTCCAGAAGGGAGGACAAGGTTGTTGTAACCTCGGAAATCTATCCTAGCATATGGAAACTGCTCCAGTGCTGTTAGTTGTCACCCCCACCATAAGTAGAAGTCATCATCGTATACACTCTGAACTAATCCACTGCCTCCCTGGCAGAGGAAGATTCCCCCCCACCTACTTAGTCTACGCTAACAGAGAGAAGAAACGGGTAGAGGTACTGCAGGACTTAGACCGGGCACCCTCTCAAAGAAAAAGGCCACCAATATGCTAGAATAACCCAAGTTTTTCTATCGTCCTCTTTTGCAGTCAGAGAGTTGCTTCTTCATTATTGGGATTACTCCCGAACACCAGTCAAATAGGGATCCTTATAGACATTCCACTGCAAGTCTCATTTGGTTTCGAGTTGCAAGATGAAGTGATGATGACCTTGCAACCCTCACTATGGTGATTACCAACACCTGTAATGGCAAGCTACGAATATGAACAATAGGGATGCAACTACCTCTCTTTTGAGTACCGGGCACACAGTATGTGTCAATGTAGTTCTGCACACTTAGAAGGTCACCGCCTCTACCAGTACCTTCCAAGTTGACCAGAGCTCCTCGTCATTCCAAACCGGAGATGAAATATATGTCTTCCAAGGTAATCTCTAGAAGCTCACCTTGTAGGTCAAATGCACCAAAATCATGATCCCAGTAGTTTATCAAAAACTCCAGTAAGCAGACATTGGATCGCATAGGTGAGGTACAAAAGAATTTAAGAAACCCACTTCACTGCAAAGCATTTACCGTGGGGGCACTTCGAAGAGAACATTGCTCCATGTCTTCATGCTCCCTCTCCCTCCACTCCAAAACCATGTTTCAACCTATTAACAAGATCATTACCAAACATTAAATTCATATAAAAACTTTTGATTTTGGCCCTAGATAATTTTTTTATATATCGTGCAGTGTTCGCGATTGTCCTTCGAACATGTGGCGTATCATACATTACTTTATTTTGAGCAACCCGCATATAAAACATGTGTATGCACCTATTTACATATCATACCCGCATACACAGTGTGACTGCCTTTAAAATGGTTGAAAACATCAATTTTTTTCCTAAAATCAAAATTTGGTTGGATAAAATGAAAAAGCATGAAGAGTAGATTTACCTGGCACTTGTGGTTTTGAAAATCGTCCACTAAGTTGTCCACACCGAGTGATTGAAGGAAGAGGTAAAACTTGTCAATATTGGGTAAAAATGTCAAATGATGAGTTTTGATTTCTATTTTGAACTATTTATAGAAATATTATTTCAAAAGTGGGTTTTAACCTACAGTTCTTATTTTTTATAAAAATCAAGCTAATACCATGTCTTTTTTCTTCAATGAAACAGGTCTAAGGTCACTTGAAGTTGTTTTTCACTCATATAGGGTAGGATTTTGGTCATTCCTATGCATTTTTGCATCTATACCTAATCCGTCTTAACCCTAGAATTACTACTTTGACCACGGACTATGGTATTTTAACCATTAGTACCTTGTCTATGCCATTGTTCTTCCATGGATAGGGATCTCCTCACATGAGTACCCTAGATTAGAACACATTTATTGTCTTTTGGTACTCATGTCGCAGTTGTCATAGGTTCAGGGGAGTCTCCATAACTATTTTTCACGCCAAATTGAGCCTCATTTTGGTCTCTTTTTACAAGCTATCCCTTTTTAAAGGATCCCTGCCCTTATGGAGTTTCTTTAGGCCCAGGTATAACTCCTCAAAATAGACTTGACTGCCAAGTAAACTTGTCCATTTAGGCTCGTTAAGAATATGTGAATGGGCATCCACATTGGTGGTAGGTTATCTCTTTCTCAGATCATGTGGAATAATACGAGAAAGGATCGCTCTCTTTTCTACGGAATTGAGAAGAGTATTCTCAGGCATAGGTTTATCACTTTTCTAGACCTGAGGGACTAAATTTACAGAAAAGGAATGCCCGGTATGAGCTTAGTTTTCTCTTTTTCGTGCTCTAGACCTAAACATGAAAAATATTTGGAGTGTACTTTATGTATTTGTCATGCTCGTTAAACACTAAGAACAAAGCATCGATTTTACTGTTGTAAGCCCCATTCCTCGTACTCAAATGGATCTTTCTGAGTGATCTTGCTTTCCTTCACACTCATAAAAATCAAGCTATATGTTGCTCTCGAAGAAGCGTTGGGTAGGTCGTAATTTAACCTTTTTCGGACCTCCCTGACTAAGTACGAAAAAGGTTCACTTTTTCTTCTACGGAAGTTAAGATAGTTCTTCTGTGGTATGTTTTATACTTTTGCGGCCTCAGGAGACTAAATTGGATGAAAAAGGACCCCCCTGGAGTCTTCTTAGGAGTTTTCAGACTCTCTAAACATGAAAACACCAAGTGAGCATGTACTAGTTCGGGCTCATAAAATCCACGAATTAGTAACATTATCTAGCATTATTCCCTCTTCTCTTCAAGCTTGTCAAAAATGAAGAGAGACTTGAGTTGACTTTCCTGGACTCGTTAAAATTTAAGAGGAATGATAAGGAAGAAGTTTTCTTTTAATTCTCAGTCGGTGGCAGCATGTCATCCTTGAACATAACACTCTCTGTACTTTCTGATACTCATGTCTCAGTGTTCACTTTCAGTTCAGCTATCACTTTGAGTTTCTTACTCCTCCACTTGTCTGTTATACCTGGGGAATCTGATCATGTCTCCTACATTATAGATAAGTCTAGTTGTACTCTCTGTAAAGTTAAAAGCTGCCTTGGGTCATCTCTGTGTCATGCTCACTGTTCAAGAATTTATCCTTGCATCTGATTTTTATCCTGATCCCATCATTGTCCTACCTAATATTACTTGTGTCTACCTTCCTTTATCCAGTTCCTAATGACTCTTGTGGTCTATTGGAGGATCTATTTCCTTCCTCATCACATTATGGTTTCTCATCAACACTTCTTGACGGCGAAGACCTAGAGTTTTGACGATGGTTCCTCAGGATTCACTTTCACTATTGATGAATTCCTTTGCTTCAATTGTCAATTATCACCTATTAATTGACAATCTATTGAATCCTATCCATGTTTGACTTCGACACATTTATTCACATGGCTTGGATTGTACTGGTTCCTTTGGATTTTTGACAAATACCTTAGGTTCATATCTATAACCTAAGTTGTGCAAGATTGTGTTGTGTTCACTTACACAGCTTCCAGATCTTTGAAGACTCATCATTATTATATATTGTGGCTTTGATCCACCTTTGTAATATACGTGGTCTTGAACTCGTATCATATGATGTACTCAAATATTGTAAAGGAGCTAGTGTTCCAGTATATTGAACATGGCATCCTCAGATATGATTTTGTATATGACATTGCTATGTATTTGTTTCAGGTACTTCTTCTGCTCCGTTGGACTTCTAAGTTCTCCAAGATAATGATTATAATGTATTTCGGCCATCGATTGCCTCTAACCTCACACATTAGGGGTCATCTGTTATCAACCCAAATGGCACTTCTCCATCCGAGTGTCGACATTCTTCATGTTGGTACAGAAAAGGACAAATTAGGATTGAAGTGGCCAAAACATTATAGATGGGCATGACCTAGGATGCATTACCCTCAAACCAGCTTTATATATATTTTTTCTAAGTGTTGAGTTGCATACGAGACTATCTGCATTGCAACTCGTGTACCATACACGAGTATTTGCATTGCAACCTACGTACACTTGTGTACGCGGGTTTCCTTCGAGCAACTCGCGTGTCATACGCAAGTTTCCTATATTAATAGTCGCGTACACCTTGTTTCGACTTTAAAAAATATAAAATGAGATTAGATGAGATTAGTTGGGTCCTAATCCATAACTATCCCAACTATATCAACCATCCCAACCTTCGAAACTACTCTATTTCCCAAAGTATAAATAGAGGCCTTGGGTGGGGACTAATTAATCAATTTTGGAGAGAAAAATTATGCTGGTGGTATATCTTTAGAATCTTGGAGCAGCAGAACTCGGAATCCTTTGGTTGCAAAGGAGTCCTTGTCTTAGAAGCTGGGTTGTACTCTTATCTCATTTATCGATTGTTAATAAAGAGAATTATTCTTCCAATCTTGTGTTGAGTCTATTCCATGTATCTTGTTTAATGAATACATTTGTTTATATGTTTGATATAATGTTCATCTAAACTCTAATACATATATGCATGAGATATTACTTGAATGATTTTCTCTTTACAGGTGAAGAGGTGCATCCCTGTAAGTTTTAGAGAGAAGAGGAGTGGGAGAAGATCAAGCTTGGATCAACCGTCGGTAATTGGGTAAGTCAAGACTTTCTTCCTATTCCCTTTCCATTCTCTGGTAAAGCTGATTCTCTGCAAGTTAGTAGTAAGTTGGTAACCCCAGACCCTAGGTTACAAGGGTGCTTTATCCTCAACAACACTGGGATCACTTCTTATTATGGTTAGGGTTTACCAATGAACAGAATGATCATGTAAAGAAAAGCTTGACCAATAAACAATTTGGTTTTGTTAAGAGATTTAAAAAAGAGGTGATTGAAGATTTAGTACAAGATAGCTTTCGGGAAGATAGTTCATGTCAAAGATTCAGAGATCCTGGTAATGAAGATCAAGGAAAAGCGTTGAGAGATGAGCAAGAACACGTTTTAGAGGATGAAAAAAGGGAGAAGACACTTGATTTGAATCCTGAGAAAGATATTAGTTCAACAGTACAGAAGCAGAATTCTATATGTGTACAAGAAAGCTCAACTAAATCTTCTTTTGCATATGATTCGAAGGGTAATATTGTGCAAGTCCCATATTTAAAGGTAGAGAAGAAATCTCTTATGCAGCTGGAAAGATTGAAATGGAGGCCAAAGACCAAAGCCACAAATAAGCTCAGATTAAATATGAAAATAATTTTAAACCCTAAACTGAAAAATGAGAAGATTACAGTCATTCAAGATTCTTCAAGTGAGGAAAATAATGAAAGTGAAGAGAATTTGAGCCCACAACAAAATTACATTCAAGAAGATCATTTAATATCACCAGAGCCAGTTCAAGAAAATAATGAAGTCTTAGAAGATCAAGTTACTCCTATTATAGAATAGGGTATGACTTTAGGAGTCTCTTTTGCAGAGGAAGCAATAAAGGATAGGAAGGAAGAAGATTTAATTTTTAAGAAGCTGAATATTCCATGGTTGTCAAACCAAGATTTGACATTTCCTGGAGAGGTGCATATGGATTCTAAAGTTGAAAATCTTAGGAAAAATCTGCAACAACAGAAATCACAAATTTATTTTCTTAATGAAACTAATGGCAGGCCGGTAATGACAAATAGGAGATTAAGAGAAGACCTAGAAGATATTAATGCACATTACCAAGAATTGGTAGTAGTGTCGAAAGAAGCATTGAAGAGGAAGAGAGAAATACAGAATCAAACTGAAGTTTTAACCAAGCAAATTCAAAATTTAAAAGAGCAGAATGAAATTTTATCAAACAAAGTTAAAAGTCTGGAGACGGAGCAGGAACGAACTAAGAAGCAGTCTCATGCATTGGAAGGGATATCCATGGTAGCAGAAGCAGCCAAGCGATTATGAGTGCCATCTAATGTCCAACTATCAAGTATTTTATTTTGTTGTAATGCGTATAGTGGTGAACATTTTGTTGTCTTTAAAGATTTGAAGTTAACTTGTAATTACTTGTTGTAACTGGCTCAATTTTAGACCTAAAAGACAGTTATGAAATAGTTATGAAACTGCTCTAGTTTGTAAATGATAAAAGTAGGAAAGTTTAGTGGATGGAGGTTTGATTTTTCTTTCAAGAAGGGATAGAGCTAAGGACTTTTGGATGTATATGCTGACTGATACTTATGACTCTCATGTAAGTGTTTGAAGATTGAGACTGATTTATATATACATATAAGGCATTTTATCCTCTATGTTGATTTTGTTTAAGGCCAGTTTGACCACTCAACTTATGATTTCATTTCTTGATTAATGTTTTTATTCATGTGAATGGTCATATGTTGTGGACAAAACCAGTACTGTGCTTATGAATGTTTATGGTTTATATTTATCTTTTATGCATTTATATATCAGTTATTCAATGTTATTTCATGATTCAGAGCCTGTATTAGTTTTCTGATGGTTTACCTTTTGGTGAATGAACTTTCAGACCAAAAATTACAAAAATCCAATTCCATTTTTCTTTTTGTTTCGAGATTGTACTAACTTGTTCCTTTTGTAGTCTAGGAACAATTTCTAGAACAAACATATTTGGCGTAGTTGCTGAGGACAGAAGTGAAGTATATCTTCCCTGGGATATCATTATTGATCTGGTTTTGAGAGGTGAACAAAATCAGAAGATATTTCAAACTACATTTTCACCAAACAGTGGTTCACAGTGCCTACTAGAAAGATTGGAACAAGAGGAAAACCTACTTCACCTTTACATTTGGGTGTCTCAGTTTCAGAACATATTTTGAAAAAAGCTAGACAAATTCAAAGATCCCAGTCTTCTCCTTTTTTTAATCCTATCAGTTAGAGTTGACATCTTCTTTTGCATTTCCAGAATTTCAAACAGAAGAGGAAATACAAAATTTGTCTTGGTTAGTCCCTTCTACACCAGTTGAGTTCCTTCATATTTTCACTACTCCACTATCTTATCAAAAAATAAAAAACTGAGATTCTTGGTAAAACTCCCTTATTTCAGTTTAAACCTCATAAGCCCTTTTTCATCCAAGTTCAAGCAAAGTTAGTCAGCCTTTTTCTTCATCAAACCAAAGTAGCTTCAAGATGATAGCACAACAGCCTCTTGACATGATGGATTGAATGGTGGCTGCTAGATATGTTTCCTTAGTTCTTCCCCGACCCCTAAATGCTCTTCTTGGGGGAGATAATTAGAAATATATTCGTAGGTTTAATGGTTAGGGTGAGACTACTATTGAAGAACATTGGGATGCATTTCTAAGTTATGTGGACAATCAGAATATCAAAGCTAAAGACGCGCGGATGAGGATGCTTATTCATAGTTTATATGGGGAGGTAAGGAGGTGGTTCCGAGAATTACCAGCTAATTCAATAACTCTTATAGAAGAGCTACATGATGTGTTTATGAGAAAGTGGGGGGACATGAAGGATCATACTTATTACATCACATAGTTTGGAGCTTTGAAAAGGAAAAAAGATGAAACTATAGCAAAATTCTCAAAACGTTTTAATAATATGTATGGTAGGATCCCAACCGAAATTAAGCCTTGTAAACTTTAGCTAAGCTAACCTATGCCTGTTCTTTTGATCATGATTTTTCCTTGCATCTAAGAGAAAGAAGGTCAGTGACTTAATTGAACATGTAGGAAGCTGCATTGGAGGTGGAATCAAACATTTTAGCTTCAAATAGGCTTAAAGAACATTAAGATCATCAAGTGTATGAGAAAAAGGGTAAAAAGAAAATGACCCCACCAACTTCTACATTACAGAAAATAGAGAGTAAAATAGATGAGATGACTAAGTTGGTTAGAATGTTAACTGCAATACTAAATAAGTTGGAATTAGATAAAAATTGAAATAAACCTACCCAAGAAGGAGAAAGAAATCCCAATTAGTTTAGGTGCCCATTTGTTCCTATATTTATCCCTAGAGAACAAAGAAACAATGACATTTAGAGGGAAAGAAGGGAGAATGAAGATCAGAGAGTTCCTCCTCCACTCCAAAATGATGTAGCATATAAAGTTGAAGAAGGTGAAGATTTACAGTATGAATATTTGAATCAGGATATAAATTACTTTGGTGAATTATTATCAGAGGGTTTCTAACTGAATATGACTATTAGAATTCTAATTTTTTTTATTCAAATATTTATCAAGAAGAAATTGATTTTAGCCCTGAAGTTTTAGCTAGTATATGTCAATCTGAACCTAAGAAATCTTAAAACCTAAGATCTGGTCCAAAACAAGTTTCTCATATTCCCAGAAAGAAGATAGCTCCTCCCGCCAAGCAGTTACCTAATCAAACACAGGAAAGGAAACAAAATCATGGTGACCAAGATAAGGCTGCAGAGATTGAAGAAATAAATAAAAATGCGCAAACCTTTAATTTTGAAAATGAACTATGTAAGATCAAGATTCTAGTGCCATTAACTGAATTGATGAAGAATCCTTGTTATAGGAATCATGCTTTAAAAATGTTAGGTTCGCATGTTAGTTAGATACCTAAAGATACTGTGAATCTCCAAGAAGAATGCCCTACAATCATTCTTGGTTTTTCTTTGTCTGATAAGCCTGAAAATGATTCAAATTCGTCTCCACCTTTTTACATAACCCTGACTATCCATGATCAATTGATTCATAGCTGCCTATTATATTCTGGAGCCTCTCATAACTTGATGCCTAAAGCATTCATGGAGGCCCTTGGTTTGAGTATCACAAAACCACACCATGATTTATATGCATTTGATTCCAGAGCTGTTAAGTGCCTAGGTGTGATTAAGGATCTTGTGGTAAATTTGACTCAGTTACCCATGAAGAGTGTTATTATGGATGTGGTGATTGCTGAAATCACTCTTAAGTTTGGTATGTTACTCTCAAAAACTTGGGAAAAGAAATTAGGTGGTACGTTACAGAGGGATTTATCATATGCTACTATTCTTGTTTTTGGGAGAGAAAATAGAAGATTGTATAGCGAATTACAATATGCTTATATTGTTACAGATGATAAGAACCCAACAAACCATCCCATTTATGTTATAGAGAAATACTTGGGCTCTTGTATGCTACATTTCAGTGATGAGGATATAAATGGCATGCTATGTGTAGAAAATGAATCACCAATCAAACATATTGTTGAGCAGAAAGAAGAGTTATGGTAGATGTACTTTGATGGCTCCTCATCCAAGGTAGGAGCAAGAGTTGGCATTGTTTTGTTTTCACCTGGTGGAGAGGTGACCAGTTTGATGTATAAGTTGTAATTTTTAACTAATAATAACACAGCAGAGTACAAGGCATTAATACTTGGCTTAAGGGTTGTAAAGGACCTCGGGATTCAGTAGATTTTTAGTTTATGGCGACTTTGAACTAGTTGTCCAACAGGTAAACAACAAATATCAGGTAAAAAAGGATTTGTTGAAGGTATATAGAAATGAGGTATGGGATATGATTGATAATTTATTCATAGAATTGAATATTTCTTTCATTCCTAGGGATCATAATCAACCAACAGATTCACTTGCTTTGGAAGCCACACACTTCCAAATTCCAAAATAGACCTAGTTAAAATATCCAATTGAATTCAGATATAGGCATTCTGTACCAGATAATATTAGACAATGGAGAGTTTTTGAAGTTGATTTAGAAATAAAAATATTCTTATAGTTAACTGAAATTTTTTCTAATTCTTTGATTGATCAAGACCAGGATGATGAAGTTGACAATACTGCTGAATATTTAGAAAATACAATTGTTGAGCATAAGATTATTGACCTGAAGGGAAAATTTATTCCTAAAGGTTTGGTTCCATTGGAAAGTATTTTTTCTAAAGATGATACTCTGTTAAAGCCAACCATGCAGTCCTTAGAGGAGAATATTATAAATTGTAATATTGGTACGGAAGAGCAGCCCAAGATTGTGAAAATTTCTAAATCTCTTTCAGTTGAGAAAAGGAACAGGTATATCAAATTATTGAAAGAGTTTGTTGACATATTTTCTTGGTCTTGTGAATATTCAAGAACTTATGATACTAGTGTTATTCAACACAAGGTTCCTTTGAAGCCAAATGTGAAACCTTTTAGACAGAAATTGAGAAGAATTAATCCAGCCTTATTTCCAGTCATTGAAAAAGAAGTCAAGAAATTATTAGATGCGAAGATAATTGTTCCTCTCAGATATTCATCATGGGTGGAAAATTTAGTTCTAGTACGAAAGAAGAATGGAGAAATTAGGTTGTGTGTGGATTTTCGCAATTTAAACAGAGCTTCATTGAAGGATAATTATCCATTTCCCAAGATTGAGCAAATTTTGTAGAAAGTGGTAGGTTCCTAGAGAATTTCAATGGTTGATGGATTCTCAGGTTACAACCAAATTGCTATGCATCTAGATGATCCAGATAAAATAGCCTTCACTACCCCTTGGAGTACATTTATGTATGACAAGATGTCGTTTGGTTTGATGAATGCTGGTGCAACTTTTCAAAGAGCTATGGATATAGCTTTTGTTGGAGAAAAAGAAAAAATTGTAGTAATTTATTTGGATGATATCATTGTGTTTTCTCAATCTGATGAAGAGCATTTGAAAAATCTCAAGATTTTTTTTTTGAAATGTAGGAAGTTTGGACTGTCATTAAAACCTAAAAGTCCCATTTTGTTGTTCAAGAGGGTAATCTTTTGGGACATCTAGTTTCAGAAGATGGAATTAGAATAGATCCTAAAAAAGTCAAGGCTATTTTGAAAATCAGTCTTCCAAGAAGTAAGAAATATGTTCATTCATTCATTGGAAAAATCAATTTTCTAAGATGGTTCATTCCAAACTTTGTTGAAATAATAAAACATATAACATCTATGTTAAGGAAAGACCAGGAGGTAAAGTGGACAGCATAAGCCAAAGCCTCATTTGAGAAGATCAAACAAGCTCTTACAGAAGCACCAGTCCTGGTAAGCCCAGACTTTTCAAAATATTTTTTGACCTTCTCTTTTGCATCTCAGGACACAATAGTTTCTATTCTATTACAAAAAATTGCAGATGGATTAGAACAACCTATAGCTTTCTTTAGAAAAAACTCTTAGAGATTCAGAATTAAAAAAAAAAGTATGCTGGAGAAACAAGCATATGCATTGGTAAAAGCATTGAAATTCTTTAGAATATATATTATGCATTCGAATATTATTGCCTATGTACCTAATGATTCTATTAAAGAAATTCTAACTCAACCAAATAGTGAAGGAAAGCGAGGGAAATGGATTGCAAAAATCATGGAATATGATGTGGAGATTAAACCTAGTAGGATTGTAAAAGGGCAAGGTCTAGCAATGTTGAAATATTGTAACTTCGAAGAATATTCTATATGTATCTTTTTTTGGTCCCCGATGGTCCTACCAGGAGAACCACTTGTATTACATTGTACCCCGATGCTCCTAATCAGAAGAACTAATAAGAGTCATGAGGTAGTCCCCTCTAATTGTAAAGGTGGGTCATCAGCACCCCAGTGTGGTTACTTGAGCCTACATGTGTAACTCAAGCCTACATGATTTAACTCGAGCCTACATGTAAAATGAGTTAACTTAAGTGAACAGATGAATATAAATAGAGGTGCAGTGCTCCTCATTTGAGACACACACACTCTCACTTGTGTAGCGCATTAGTGGAGAAGAGAAGTAGCTGGAGAAGGAGGAGGATCAGGCTTTGATCTCCTTGCTGGTTTTATCTTTTATCTTTTTGGGGCATCTATATTGAGGAATATTTTGCCGGGTTTTTCCCTTTAGGGTTTTCCCAGGATAAATATTTGTGTTCCTTTTTTTATGGTTGTGCTTGTCTATCTTTCAGTGATCCCGTTTATATGCTTTTATCATGAAAATGAAATGAAATACTGATGTCTTAGCTAAGCATATGAAAATTTAACATGGTATCAGAGCCACCCTGAAAAGAAGACATTGTGCAGCTACAGAATCTAGGGCTTCTTACTTTTTGGTTCTCTCTCCACAATCGATTAGCAAAATAAGGCTAGGTTGACTCTCCATTGAAGGGCACATCTTTCTGTCGAAGCGAAATTCAATTCCAAGCATTTTCAGTTTTCGGTGTGGGAAATTAGGGCTTCTTGCAGAAGAAGAATTTTTGAGTGATCCCAGCATAGGATTTATCTCCTCATAAAAATCTAAGTCTAGAGACTTGGATCAAGTTTTTTGGTTGGGTGAAACTCTAGGAAAGTCAAACCCTAGTTTGACCCTGAGCTAGAAAAACCCTAAATACTAAAACTGCTAAGTTTTGGTACATTCGCTATATCCCAATATTGGAAAAGGTTCAGGAGCTGAAAATTGTAGAGACTGAAGATACAATCCTGATGTACACTTTGTCCAAAATTCAGCCTCATATGCGCTATATTTTGGGAGATATGATCCCTCCAAGTTAGGGTTCTAGCCTCTTCCAGAATTCATCCCTAAACAGGACACCTGGGGAACATTGCTATAGCTTGGGATACAGAGGTCCAAATTGAATTCTTGAAGATGTTCCAAAAATATCATGGATTTTACATTCTGTGGTCCAAATTTTAGAACCAGAAGATGAAACAGTGACACGTGGCTGTCCGTACAACTTTGCTGTTCTGAACAGCCCTATAACAGGTCATCATGGGAAAATGATCATAAATCCCAATTGGTGAAACAAATTATTATGAAACCTATGGTTTTGTATCAGGGATATGCGAGGTTACCTCAATGCAAAATTTCAATCACATAGGAGTGGTAATTTCGGAGATATCACAGAAACACTGATAGGAAATTCTGCAGAAGAAATTGGAAAACTAGGGCTTGCTGTTCCGGGAGCTTCCCTCCACTGTTTTCAGAAAAGGAGTACATTAGATAGCTCAATTTGAAGAGATATAGATTTCTATCCAATCATATATTAAAGATTCCAAGTTTTTAAAATTAGGGTTTCTCTGACATACCCTAAATCAGCTAGCTCTGGAAGCAGGACGGACACCTGAAATCGGTAAGATCTAATCTTTTGCTATTTGCATTTGAGGTTCTCATTTCAAAGTGATCTATCACATAAGATTGATGATAAGCTTGGTAAAGTTGACAACTTCCAAGCATGGAAGTATTTTATCTCTCTAAAGAAAATGAATTGGACACCTACATAAGTAGAGAGGTTCCAGTTCCATATGGAGATGAGGCTCAAACCCTTACACAAGAAGAACTTGATCAAGGCCAAGAAGATCATTGTTGATTCAATCACGGATCAACTTGTACCACAAGTGTCTTCCCTAAAGACACCGAAGATGTTTGATTCCTTGATCAAGCTATTTGGAGATAAGAACTTAAATCAGAAGATGGCTTTGAGAAAATAGTTGAAGAATGTGAAGATCCAGAATGCAGAACAACTTGAAGCAGTAGAAGAAGAAGTGGAGAATGCAGAAGTGGTGATAGCCACCTTTAATGGCATCCAAGGATCATGGGATTCATGCAAATAATGTATTCCAGAAGGAATTAATTGCTTTCAGCTTGACTCATAAGAAGAAAAGAAGAAGATGGGAGCAATGGAAGATCAAGCTCTCACCATTCAAATAAGATCCCTCAAGCGATAAGGAATATGAAGAACCCAATTCTTGTCATGACGATTTCATGAATGAAGAAGATGATAAAGCAGAATGATCAAGATGGAGACTACCCACAAAACAAATGAAAGATAAGTATTCAATTGTCATTTCATGATATTGTTTTGTTATACATTTGATTATATTCAGTTAATGTGTTATGCATGATATATTGTTTGCATTAATGACTGCATACTACTAATATGCATGTGATGGGTAAGTAGCTCATGGTGCTATACAACTCTCCATTGCTACTTATCAAACCTCTTTGCTGACATATTGGATTAGTGCACAATCTCAATAATGTCATGGTAGATATGGAAGGCATCTAGAAAGTTTATGTGAGATATGGATGAATGTTGTATTGACTAAACAGTTGCATGATGCATAAGAATTTGTCGTTATGCATATGTTTTATGAAATAGTTCTAACCATGCAACTGGTGCATTTGAATTGTAGGAAAGGTCCTGTACAACCTCCTACAAGAAAAGAAGGATGAGACTTGTTCCGAAGAACAAGTGATGACAATTCAAGATTTACTCCAATAAACATGAATCTGAAGCTCCCAGGGTTAGAGACACCATGACGGAAGAAAGAGCTTCAGAAAGCGGTAGATCCACCTTGAAGGATGAAGACCACCATGGATACAAGAGATAACTCAAGATGAAGAAAAGAATGCTATGAAAGAAGCTATGATAAAAAAAAAACAGTTGATCATGGGGAATGATGTATACGATATGATTTCGAGACATAAAGGGAAGTACGTAGTATCTTCCATATGGATCTACAAGAACAAGTGTACAAAGCAAGGTTCGTACTTCCATATGGATCTACAAGAACAAGTGTACAAAGCAAGGTTCATGATTTTCATTAGAAAGAATATACTATGACATGGCATACTCTATTAACCAGTATATATCAAGCATAGAACCACCTGTACAGAATGAAGAGGGAAGATGATACTCCACTTCAGGGGGAGTGACTACAGAAAATTATATCTGAGTTCGACATGGTATGACATGATGGATATCTTCGTGATGGATCGAGATTTTACCAAGAGTAAAGTGGGTTCCAACCTTCAAGGTTAAATGAAGAAGACTAGGATATGGTGATGACCTGAGAAGACAAACTCATAGAATATGTTATGATACTAGAATGATGTTTGGGATATAGTACTCAAACCAAAAAACAAGAATGTGGTATCTTCCAAATGGATTCACAAGATAAGATATGTTGCTGATAGAAGTAAGGTAAGACTTGTGGCTAAAGGTTTCTATCAGAAAGAGGGAATTAATTCTGAATAGACACTTACTCCAGGAAGCAAGGTACACTTCCTTCAAAACTATCATGGTAGTTTCTTCCATGATGAAGTAAAGACAAGCCTTCCTTAATGGTATGATTGAGGAAGAGTTTTACATCGAATAGTCATGAGGATTTGAAGTTGAAGACAGATGGAATCAAGTATGCAAGTTGAAGAAGGCCCTCTATGGCCTGAAGCAAGCTCCCAGAGCTTGGTATGGAAGAATAGATAGTTTCCTAATGAGCATGGGCTTTGCCAAGAGTAAAGTCGATCCTAACCTTTCCTACAAGGTTGTAGAAGTTGAACTTTTCATTCTATTACTATATGTGGATGACTTATTATTGACAGGGAATGAGAAACATATCATGGAAAGTAAGAAGAAACTAGCAGAAGAATTTGAGATGAAACCTTGGGTTAATGCATTATTTCCTAGGTCTGGGAATATGGCAAACTTCAGAAGGAATATTCATCAACTAGGGAAAGTATAGAGATATTGAAGAGATTCAATATGTTGGAATGCAAAGTCATGGCCACACCCATGGACTCCATCCTGAAGCTGTTAGCTGATGACTCATTAGAGTTAGTGGATGTGACTCACTACAGACAGATCATTGGGTCATTGATGTACTTAACAAATACCAGACTAGACATTTGTTTTGCTGTGAACACCTTAAGTCAATATCTTGTTCAACCAAGACGGGTTCACCTAGTAGCTGCAAAACATGTGATGAGATATCTGAAAGGGATAATAGACTTTGGTCTATAATATGATGGTAGCCGTGAGTATAGATTGTATGGCTACACAGATGCAGATTGGGTTGGAAGTATCTCAGACAGGAAAAACACATTAGGTAGATGCTTTTGTTTGAGGTTTGCTATGAGTTCATGGTTTAGCAGGAAACAGTCCAGTGTTTCTCTTAGCACGGTTGAAGCAAAATACATAGCAGATTGCTCTACTAAGTTGTGAAGCCATATGGCTTCAGAAGCTGATATCAGGTCTCTTTGACCTGAAGATGGATACTACAATGATTCTATGTGATAACCATAGTTGTGTTGACAAAGAACCCTGTGTTTCGACGTAACACATAGAAATCTGGTATTTTTACATGCAAGATAAGATGCAGATGATGGTGATTCAGTATTTCTATACTGAATATAGAGATGATGATGTTTCAGTATTCCCATATTGAATATATAGATGATGATGATTTCAGTATTCCCATACTGAAGATATAGATGATATTTTAGTATTTACATACTGTAGATATAGATGATGGTGATTCCGTATTTCTATACTAAATATAGAGATGATGATGCTTTCAACATTTCTATAATGAAGATATGGATGATGATGACTTTAGTATTCACATACTGGAGATACATATGGTGATAGATCAGTATTCAGATACTGAAGATGTAGATGATGATGGTTTGGATGATGACATTCTGACGAAGCCTCTGCCTTGAGTAGAGTTCAAACACTTTCAAGACAAGCTTGGTGTTGTTCGAAAAGACCTTCCTCGAAAGGGGGAGTAGTGATGTTGCAGTGGGATTTTATCATCCCTGGGCATTTTCCAAAGTGATCCAAAGACCTCGGTCCTTGAGAATGAAGAGGGATTGTATCATCCCGGGACATCTGTCCACAATAGATCCAGAGACCTCGGTCCTCGAGAATGAAGAGGGATTGTATCATCCTGGGACATCTGTCCACAATAGATCCAGTGACCTCAGTCCTTGAGAATGTGGTGGGATTGTATCATCCCTGGGCACTTTCCCTAAAGTGATCCGGAGACCTCGGTCTTCGAGAATGAAGAGGGATTGTATCATCTCAGGACATCTGTCCATAATAGATCCGGTGACCTCAGTCCTCGAGAATGTAGTAGGATTGCATCATCCTTGGACATCGTCCTAAAGTGATAGGGACTGATTCTCCCGTAATCAATTCGGTGGCTTCGGTCCTTGAGAATGTGGTAGGATTGCATCATCCTTGGACATAGTCCTAAAGTGATAGGGACTGATTCTCCCGTAATCAATCCGGTGGCTTCGGTCCTCGAGAATGTGGTAGGATTGCATCATCCTTGGACATAGTCCTAAAGTGATAGGGACTGATTCTCCCGTAATCAATCTGGTGGCTTCATTCCTCGAGAATGTGGTAGGATTGCATCATCCTTGGACATAGTCCTAAAGTGATAGGGACTGATTCTCCTGTAATCAATCCGGTGGCTTCGGTCCTTGAGAATGTGGTAGGATTGCATCGTCCTTGGACTTAGTCCTAAAGTGATAGGGACTGATTCTCCCGTAATCAATCTGGTAACTTCGGTTGTCGAGAATGTGGTGGGATTGTATCATCCCTGGACTTTAAGTCCAAAAATGATCCAAAGACTTTCCGTCTTTAAGTTGTGGATTGCAGGTTGTTGCTACTGATGATGATGCCGTACTGATCGAAAGATCAGAGTATGATGATGATGACATACTGATCGAAAGATCAGAGTATGATGACGTACTGATCGAAAGATCAGAGTATGATGACATACTGATCAAAAGATCAGAGTATGATGATGACGTACTGATCGAAAGATCAGAGTATGATGACATACTGATCAAAAGATCAGAGTATGATGATGACGTACTGATCGAAAGATCAGAGTATGATGATGATGACGTACTGATCTAAAGATCAGAGTATGATGATGATGCACTATGTTGATGATATTTCTGATCGAAAGATCAGAGCATTATGATGATGATGTTTCTATGTTAATGATGTTTATGATCGAAAGATTAGAGTATGATGATGATGTTTCTGATCGTAAGATCAGAATGTGATGATGATTATGATCGACAGATCAGAATATGATGATGATGATGTTGCTACTGATTGAAAGGGAAAAGTGTTGAAGATGTTGTTGCTGATCGAAAAGTCAAAGTGCTGAAGATGTTGCTGATCAAAAGGTCAAAATGCTAAAGATGTTGTTGATGATCAAAAAGTCAAAGGGCTGAAGATGTTGCTGATTGAAAGGTCAAAATGCTGAAGATGTTGTTGTTGATCGAACAGTCAAAGTGCTGAAGATGTTGCTGATTGAAAGGTCCAAGTGCTAAAGATGTCGTTGCTAACTGAAAGATCAAAATGCTGAAGATGTTGCTGATCAAAGATTGAAGATGTTGCTGATGATGAAGACTGAAGATTGAAGATGAAGACTACATGATGTTGAAAAGCTTCCAATGATTTATAGATGTGTTACCCTGCTGATGTTGATGATGTCCCCTATCTCTACTCTTGTTGTTGTTGATGTTGCTGTAGAATACCCTTCTCGTTAAGGGGGAGTGTTGAAATATTGTAACTTCAAATAATATTCTATATGTATCTTTTTTTGGTCCTCGATGGTCCTACCGGGAGAACCACTTGTATTACATTGTACCCTGATGCTCCTAATCGAAAGAACTAATAAGAGTCATGACGTAGTCCCCTCTAATTGTAAAGGTGGGTCATCAGCACCCCAGTGTGGTTACTTGAGCCTACATGTGTAACTCGAGCCTACATGATTTAACTTGAGCCTACAGGTCAAATGAGTTAACTTAAGTGAACGGATGAATATAAATAGAGGTGTAGTGCTCCTCATTTGAGACACACACACTCTCACTTGTGTAGCGCATTAGTGGAGAAGAGAAGTAGCTGGAGAAGGAGGAGGATTAGGCTTTGATCTCCTTGCTGGTTTTATCTTTTATCTTTTTGGGGCATCTATATTGAGGAAGATTTTGCTGGGTTTTTCCCTTTAGGGTTTTCCCAGGATAAATCTTTGTGTTCCTTTTTTAATGGTTGTGCTTGTCTATCTTTCAGTGATCCTGTTTATATGCTTTTATCATGAAAATGAAATGAAATACTGATGTCTTAGCTAAGCATATGAAAATTTAACAAGAAATACTATTGGAAGATTCAAATTGTGAAGCCCTTGGTCTTCATTTGATAGCCAGTCAGTCAATACAGGAGGAGTTGAAAACAAGGAAAGATAAAGAACAAATCATGGATAAATATGCAGAATCAGAATGGTATGCTAATATAGTTCATTTTTTATTGCATTTGCAGTGTCCTAATCATTTAGATAAGAAGGCTACTAGATCATTAAAATTAAAGGCCACCAAATATTGTCTAATAAATCAATAGTTACATTGGAAAGATCCAAGGGGAGTGTTACTCAGGTGTTTGGAGAAACTAGAAATTGAAGAGGTCGTTTGAGAATTACATGAAGGTGCCTATGGAGGTCACAAATATTGGAAGGCCATAGCTTATAAAATTCTAATATATGGATACTTCTGGAGATCTTTGTTTTCTGATGTCTATCAGCAGGTTGGGGCTTTTATTTAGCGTCAAAAATTTGTTGGCAAACAAAAACTTGTGTCCTTACCTTTGAATCCCATTGTGGTAAATGCTCCTTTCCAGAAGTGGGGTCTGGATTTTATAGGTGATATCAATCCTGCTTCCTCTGGGAAGCACAAATGGATACTTACAACTACTTATTTTTTCACAAAATGAGTGGAGGCCATTCCTACATGGAATGCAATTGATAAGGTAATCATTAACTTCATTCAAGAAAATATTCTGTGTAGATTTGGTTGTCCTAAGAAATTGTTGACTGACAATGCTAAGGCTTTTAAGTTTAAGGCCATGGTTAATTTTTGTGAACAAAATGGAATATTCTAAAGAATTCTACACCCTATTACCCTCAATGGAATGGATTGGCAGAATCAACTAACAAAAATATCATCCATAGCATTAGATAATTGTTAAATCAGAACAAGAGATCTTGGGATTCAATGTTGAAGTATGCACTCTGGGTAGATAGAATGACCACCAAGAAAGCAATCGGTTTATCTCCTTTTCAGTTGGTGTATGGTACTGATACTTTTTTCCAATCTAATTAGGTATTCTGGTAATCAAGTTTTTTCAGGATAGTCAAGAATATCCTAGGGATATTCAAAGAAGGATTTTCTTGTTGATTGAATTGCAGCAGGAACATGAAGCTCTAGCTGAAAAAGCTCAAGCTTATAGGAAAAATATCAAGGATATATTTGACAGGAAGGTAAAGGAGGATACTTTTTCTTTTGGAGACATGGTGCTCAAATGGGATGCCAGAAAAGAGCAGAAGGGCAAGCATGGAAAGTTTGATAGCTTATGGCTTGGTCCTTTTATAATTTCAAATATTTTGGAAAATAATACCTTCATACTGCATAATCTGGAAGGTGAAGAATTGTCCAATCTAGTGAATGGACGATTCCTCAAACATTTTTACAGTTACCGAAGGTGAAATAACTCTTATTCATTGTACATACTAGTGTGAGAAAGATGGAATAAAACCTTCAATTTCCCAATGGAAATTTGCATAATAACAAGGAAGTTTCATTTTAGATTGCAGAAGGAACTTGTCTACAGGTTCTTGAAACCTCACAAGGAGGCTTTCATCCCTCACCAGGAGCTAGATGTTAAGACTAAAAATCATTCTTAGTCTTTCTGTGTTTTTTTTGAAATGTTGATTTCTTATTTACTTCTCATTTTAAGCTTGTTTTAAATTTTAATGATTTTAAATGCCTTTTTATTTTATAGGTTATAGTTTTGGCTTTAATTTATTTATTTTCTTTCTTAAGTTACTTTTGAATGGATTATTAAACACTGATTTAAATTTATTCCAAGTCTTAAATCCAAAGTCTAACCCTGACATTGAGTTTCATTGTCAAGTAATTCATGACGAGATATTCCCGTAGCGCAAAATCCAGGATCTATACACTAGAGCGCTGCAGGAATCATAAATCACTGGAAAGAGTGGTTGATTGATGATATAGCATGGCTCGTTGCAGTTGAGGATGCTGGGATGTTTTCAGACACTTGTTTAATATATCATGACACATGTACAAATCCTTGTTCAGTATATCATGACAAATGTATAAATTTGTGTGAATATCATTGAGGAAATTGTGGATTTGAACTGCCAAGATTTCTAGTTTGGGGTTATGAATCTCATGGCTGCAGACACGTAGTTTGAAAACTCTTGAAGTTCCCCAAAGAAGTGAATAAGCCAAGTTATAGTATAGATATGGGGAAAAGTGGAAAGATTAACAGGTTTGAGCCTACAGACATTGGTTGGGCCACAAAATTTCCAGAATGTGCAACGTTGTTTAGAGCAGCAGGGCGATTTAGTTTTTTCGAGAAGATCATTGGTTTTAATCCTGAAGTTTCACATAATTTCTCCCATAATTTCATCAATGGAACTAGAACATTTAATAATCTCAAATTCAAGCTCACAGAGGATTTAATAGATGAAGCCACTGGTATCCCAATAGATGGAGAATCATGGTGCAAGAAGATTCCTTTTATTTTTGACCCTAATGATTTCTTACTTCCAGGAAATGAAGCCCTAGACTGGAGCAAAGGGATTCATTTAGAAAATTTTAAGCCAAAATGGAGAGAAGCAATTGGTATTATATAGAGCTATATCACATGCGATTGCAGGTCCGCATTGGTGTTTAAATATCATGCTATATTTTTACAGCATTTGAATCGGCAATCTAGGATGAATTTGTCTTTATTTCTTTTAAAAAGTCTCCAAAAAATGTCGAATAGAATCAAGGGACATTTCGACTATACAAACCAGTTGGTATTTCATCATGGTTTGATCAAATTGATCATTTGTACAGTTTTACAGAAGAAAAATAGGAGGTAGGATCACTTCTTATTCTAGTCAGGGTTTACCAATGAATAGGATGATCATGTAAAGAAAAAATTGACCAATAAACAATTTGGTTTTGTTAAGAGATTTAAAAAAGACATGATTGAATATTTAGTACAAGATACGTTTCAGGAAGATAGTTCATGTCAAACATTCAGATATCCTCGTAATGAAGATCAAGGAAAAGCATTGAGAGATGAGAAAGAACACGTTTTGGAGGATGAAAAAGGGGAGAAGAAACTTGATTTGAATCCTGAGGAAGATATTAGTTCAATAGTACAGAAGCAGAATTCTATATGTGTACAGGAAAACTCAACTAAATCTTCTTTTGCAGATGATTCGAAGGGTAATATTTTGCAAGTTCAATATTTAAAGGTAGAGAAGAAATCTCTTATGTAGCTAGAAAGATCTAAATGGAGGCCACAGAACAGAGCCACAAATAATCTTAGATTAAAAATGAAAATAATTTTAAACCCTAAACTGAAAAATGAGAAGATTACAGTCATTCAATATTCTTCAACTGAGGAAAGTAATGACAGTGAAGAGAAATTGAGCCCACAACATTCAAGAAGATCATTTAATATCACCAGATCCAATTCAAGAAAAGCATGAAGTCTTAGAAGAGCAAGTTACTCCTATTATACAACAGGGTATGACTTCAATAGTCTCAATTGTAGAGTAAGCAATGAAGGATAGGTATGAAGAATATTTAATTTTTAAGAAGCTGAATATTCCATGGTTGTCAAACCAGGATTCGACATTGCCTGGAGAGGTGCATATGGATTCTGAACTTAAAAATCTTAGGAAAACTCTGCAACAACATAAATCAATTTTTTTTTCTTAATGAAACTAATGACAGGTTGGTAATGACAAATAAGAGATTCAGAGAAGATTTGGAAGAGATTAATGTACATTACCAAGAATTGATAGCAGTGTCGAAAGAAGCATTGAAGAGGAAGAGAGAAATACATAATCAAGCTAAAGATTCAACCAAGAAAATTCAGAATTTAAACAAGCAAAATGAAATGTTATCAAACAGAGTTAAAAGTATGGAGACAGAGCAGGAATGAGATAGGAAGCAGTCTCATGCATTGGAAGGGACTGCCGTGCTAGCAGAAGCAGCCAACCAGTTATGAGTGCCACCTAATGTCCAGTTGTCAAGTATTTTATTTTGTTATAATGCGTATAGTAGTCAACATTTTGTTGTCTTTAAATATTTGAAGTTAACATGTAATTACTTGTTGTAAATGCCTCAAGTTTAGACCTAAAATACAGTTATGAAACTGCTCTAGTTTGTAAATGATAAAAGTAGGAAAGTTTAGTGGGGGGTGTTATAGCTGATTTTACCACACATGGTAGATCACATATATATGGCCTTCCCTATCCCTCTGCAGACTCTTTGGAACCCATGGACTATTTTTGTACCTTTGATGTTTCCAAGATCATCCCTAAAAACACCTATTATTTGGTGTGCGCGACTTTTAATCCCTTTTCCGCGTATACACATGGATATTACCCCTAAACCCGTGTACATTGGGATGTGTGCAAAAGGCAAAATGTTTTAGATTTTTCCTTGATGTGGATTTGAGTTACTTGTCTCTTGGCCTTCCATGTGCCTCGAGATCACTCGTATTTGACCTTCCATTACCCCATTGAAGCACTATATAAGGAACCCTTTGGATAAATTGAAGAGGAGGAATTAAAGAGCAAGAAAACTACAATGCATTGTTGCCGTAGCTTGCTTATACTTGAGTCTGCATCCCTTTGTCCCTTGGAGCGCTTTGTGTTCTTCCCAAGCTTGCCTTTTCTTGTGAGCTTGCTATCTATTGATCGAGGATTGAGGTGGTGGAGGCCCAGGCGGAGAACTCAGTTTATCCGGTTCACAGACGTGCCGACAGAGGTTGTCACTCATGTAATATCTAATTTATATTAATAGAAATATCTTTTCCTGTCCAATGATGTGTGTTGAAATGGATATTGAATCCATGGATGCTTTTAATTGTTTATACATTATTGATTATATATGCTAGAGTAGGTCTAACACCATTATATAGCATGCTTGTCTTGTTTGTTGTTGTTGAGAGAGCAAATTGCTAACACAAGAGGGATTGGAAAAAGCTCAACGGGGATCTACATCAACCGTCTGGAATAAGGTATGTTTTGAGATCCTTTAGTGTTAGATGTTTTATTTCTCTTGCAGATTGGGAAGAGATTCATTTCTGTAGTTTCTCTATCTGTTGTGGTACACCCCAAGCCATAGGAATTTTTCTCCGTAACAGAATCGGCGACTCCACTGAGGAGGTTCCTAGTCATTTCCCTTCGAGGTTTTTTTGGCATTCAATGTGCTTGAATTGCTCTGATTTCTCTATTTCTGAGTTGGGTCTGGGGGCATGTTTTCCCAGTAGTGTCTTACAGGAGCAAATTTTGTCTCACCTTGTCTATTTTCCTTCTTTTTATCTCTTTTTCTTCCTGTACACGGGTTTTGGTTTCACAGTGGCGTGTACACGTGAGTTTTCCACAAATAGTCGCGTATGTACACGGATTTACTGAGAATAGTCGCATATACCCTAGTTTTTTGGCCTTTTTGGGAATATTAACTATTGCTGGGTGAGTTTGGATGATTGCTGAGTCTTCTTGGATGCTTTTGGAGTCTGTATACATTTCTGTTTCTAACCAGAGACACCTTGTTAGTTTAAATTTCTGAGAATGTTCTTGTCATTTCATTTTCTATTTTTTGTTTTGGGATTAGTGCATTAGGTCTCTTTTACCTTGGTGCTTTGATTGATGGAATTATGTTAGTGCTTGCAGAGTCTGAGGGTTGTAGAGTTATACTTTTTCTTTTTTTATCTCATTTAATTAGAAAATACAAAAACATTTTCTTTATGCATCATTATGCATTGTTTTCATTTTGCATTAGCATGGTACTTGCATTAGGTTTGCTGGGAAAATATTAGTCATATTCTCATATAGGAATGATTGCGTATTCATTTGAAGGAAAATTTTTGCACTTCACGTAGTAGCATACCTGGTTCTGCATTTGACACAGTGCATTTGCATTGATTGTTAGGTGTGCGTTTTACTTCTTGTTGCGTCATAACATCATTAGTTGCACGACCATTCACCCTTTGAGCAATAAGTCAATTAAAATCAACGCATAATAAAATGAATTACACTCTTTTATTTTTTTAGGGTGCACCAACAAGACTAGGTTTTAGGGTCTTGGAATATTTAATTGTGAGTAAATTCTCCAAGACCACTAAATGAAACATTTATGTGGCTGTCCAGGTGAGAGTGTGAAATTCCTTTATATAATTAGTGTTCTCAGGATCATCCTCTTACAATGGAGTTAAGCACGAGGTAGTGTGAGTGGTTATGATTGGGATGACCCCTGGTTGTAACTGAATAGCACTGGAGATATTTCCAGGATTGTATTCGTATTTGGGGGCTCTTTCGAGAGTTTCGGGCTTTGCTACCCCACCCATACGGTAAATCCCGCCTGTGACTATCTTCCTGAGCATTAATTATATTTAGGTGACCTTAGTTTCCTTACCTAGGTTATTGAGGGGGTACTTCGCAGAGGTTATTCTGTAGGTGTCCTAGCCAAGTAGGGGTCGGACAGCATAGTCGCTATATGCGTTGAAGCTGAGGGCCACTATAATTGGTTACGAACCTCCACTTGTTGTGTATGGGAGTCTCAAACCTCTCCTAGGAGAGACATACCCGCTTCATTTAGGATCTCACATATCCTACCCTTGTTTTCTTGCGATTTGGCTTTACATTTTATAGGTCTATGCTCTGTGCACGCTAGTTTGCCTAGGATTTGCGTAATTAGACTGAGTCTTTTATTTTTTGAGCCATTGTGGATTCGGGTGTGGCACCCTATCGTTATCGCTATTTAGCAGGACTTCTGCTTTCTACATCTCCTCCTCCTTTGGGAGAGGAAACTAGACAGTTCGGGTGGATTACTTCTCACTTTGATTCGCACACCATGGGAGATCATGAAGATGAGATTCCAGAGATGTCCTCTCCACCTCATGAGGTTGGGGAGGAAGATCCTACTAGCACATATGATCCATCACATGAAAAACTGTCATGATATGATTATGATCCCTCATTCAAAAGTCATTGGCATTGGTTTCCAGGCGACGACACTCATTATGAACCCACCAGCACTAGTCATTTTCGTTATGGCATGCTTGATATCATAGCACCCAATTTGACACATCATGTCAAGTCAGAAATTGATCCTAGCACTACATCTGGGGGAACTCCTATTCCTTTACATGTGGAGATATTTGGGAGCACTATTCACATTACACCTTCCATCCCTACGGTGGAAGCATCCTCACATGTCCACCCTAGACCTAGTGTTAGTAATCCCATCCTGATACTAGAACCAAGACGAGTGGACATTGGGAACACATCTTACATTCCTTCACATGTCTCTTCATCCTCAAACCCTACTCCTTTAAATGCATTTTTGACAACCCTTCCTCCCCCTAATTCACGTGGTCCTTCGGGCCGAAATATTTCTACTAGTCATGTTCGTGCTATGACTACTCGCACGGTAGTATCTCAAAGTCAAGTACCTCCTGCTGTGTCGAGAGGTCATATGCCTATTTCTGGATCATCTCATGTTCCATCTCGTGGAGCTCCCCATATCCCTAACTATGGACCTTCTCATGGGGTATCCCATGGAACACCTTATGGAGCTTCTCATCGACAGTCTTATGGATTGCAGTATGGACAGAACTATCAGCCCTATGGGTGTTGGTTACTACGGGCAGACCCAGGTTTACTTGTATACATATACCAACAATACCCCTAGCTCACTAGCCCTTTCGGCGACAGACCGCAAAATGGCTTGAAGTCTCACCCAAAGTGATCTTATGGGTTGGCCGAAGACTCAAGTGTCCTCAACCAGGTTCTATAGCATCCTAGGGTCTCGCAGCTCTTCTTAGCCAGTGAGGTCTCTCTCTGTGACGCGCAGTTCTCTCGTACTCGCGGACTCGGACACGGGAAGGACCCTTATCGCATCGCAGTGACTAGGACGATGCGCAAACTCTCCCTTCCGCTTAACCCACTATCTGCGGTATCTCACACTGCAGCTCCTCTGACGGTGCGATATCACCTTCTGTTAGCGCAATATCTCCTTATAGTACGGCCCAATGCGACCCTCAAGGTCTAAGGCTTTCTCACTGGGTGGAATAACTCGGCTAACTTTCAACAGGGTGTTAAACAATCTTACCTGAACTCCCACGGTTCAACACACTCAACATCAATTATACTTAACTTGCTGAATAAGTATACTGAGAACACTTAACAGAGTGACTATTACTGTGTGAAACAAGCACCGATAAACTCATATGCAGACACTTGATACATTTAAATCCGTCTTTAGCCTTTTATAATGCTGTAACTGAGTGAGAACATACAGACATTTACTAACTGAAATGCAACATTCATGTAACAGGTAACAGATAGCAACTAAGTAAAGCACAATCACATGAAACAGTCACATAACACAGTGATTTTATGTGGTTCGCTTCCAGTGTAGAAGCTACGTCCACAGAACTGTGTTTATTATATCTTGAGAGGGTACACAGTTCTGCTGCAACCTATTGTGCAGCTAGAGATCTTCTGGGTAACTCTGCACTCACTGTCGGGAGCCCTTCTCACTTAGATCTCTTCTCTATCTATATGGCCTTCTTACAATATACTCTTCCTCTCTCTCTCTCTCTCAATCCCTGCATATTGTTACATACATGCTCCTGGAGCTGGCTACTGGTTATAGTAAGATAACTACATACTGAATACAAAACCAGAGCCCGACTCTTACAATAGAACCGACTATGAGCTAACAGACTAACTAACTCTCTGCCTAGTTAATTTCCTGAATAGCTCAAGTAGCTAACCTTTTACAATACAAGATACATAATTTTATAGGCGGCCCGAAGGTCTTGCCATTACAAAACTGTGGGCCTGTCCCAACAGTAACCCAAAAACCCTAACCGTGACAGTTATCTTATCTGTACTTGAGCTGCTACTTTCCATCACACCACAGCTTCCTGTAGTCTTCCACGCTTCCCAGCGCTGACCGTGGGTACCGACGCCGCTTCCTTTTCTGTCCTTCGTCTTCAATACCTCGTCCTGCTGCTCCTTTTCTATTTATGAGGGTAGTTGAGCCCTCCTATCTTCGTCGCTGTCTTAAGTGCAGTGGTTGAGCTTTCTCCTCTCGGCCGCTCAGGTACTGTTACCTTTGACTTACTTGTTCCAAAACAACATCTTTTCCTGTAGCTGTGGGACCCTACTCCAACAGTCCCCTAACACTTACTTGTGGCTCATCCTCGAGCCACTAACAGCTGGTTTTTCTTGCTGTAGCTTCTCCTTGGCTTCCTGCAAAGTCCTTGTAACTTTCTGCCGAAGTCCTGTGACTTCTTTATCCATAGCTTCGACACGCTCTTGTGCCGCTTCTTTCTAAAATAGTGTCAACACTTTCCTTAAGTGAAGATCCAGAGTAAATGGCGTACCATTTACAGGTTGCTAAATTTGTTTCAACGACCTTACCTCCAATTTTACTGGAGCGCTTGTCCGAACAGGTTCATCCAAGCCATCCTCATTCTGAATACAGGGAAAGTGGTAAGACTTCCATGAGGAGATATGTCCTTTTCTAGCTTTAATGTAACTACCTTCTTGGACATTTTCTGTATCTCTCTCATTTTTAACATCTCTGCTTCATTCCTTTCTCGTTTCCTTTTGTTTTTCTGAGTCTCGGATGCCTGTTTCTTGGTCCTTTTTTCTTTCCGTGAGATCTTCTGGGAAACTCCACGCATATAGATGGGAGTCCTTTTCTTTCTTTTTCTCATGTTTCTTCTCTGTTTTGTTATCTTCCGTGACCTTCTCGTCTTTCTTCTTTTCTGCTCTAGGCTGGACTCTTCTACTATCTGAGCTTGACTCCTCATCCTTAGCGGCTTTCTGGCCTGTGATGCTCCTAATTTCACAACCTTGGGTGGCGTCGTCATAGTAGACTGGAGGCCACCACTCTGGAATAATCTCAGAATGTCTTCTAAAGGTTCCTCCTCGGACATAACCCACTTGGTGCAATACTCTAGACGGGCAATGGCTGTGAAATTGGGGACAACTAGCACTCTATAACTAGGGTGTCTCTGCACAAGGGAAACTCTGCAACTTGCTCTATAACTCTCCAAAATCGCCAAAGTAACCCTTCCGTATGGATGATCTTTATATTTATAACAAAGGTGATCCTCTGTGACTCAATGGTCCTGTAGACTAGACCCGTCGGCAGTATTAATTGCATGGATGAGACAACACCCGTCGTTTCGATCCTCATTAATTGCTGAAATCCGATCAAATTTCCCTCGAAGCGTGTGTGCAGGCGCTAGTCTCATCGGAGATTTTACCTAATCTGGAAAAATCCTTATACTGTTGCCAAATCTAGGGCAACGGATACCTATCGTATCCGGATTAACTGCTTGTCAGAGGGCGAAGTGACCGGCCCTCTGTCCTTTTTCAAAATTGGTTACATGGAATGGGGAAACATCGCCTTGCTGTGATGACACACCGCATCACCTTCGCAAAACAAACTTAAACGCTTTTTTTTGTGTGTAGACTACTTACCGGTGCGATGCCTGCTTTCAACTACACTGGGCATCTGCACTCGCATAACTGTATGAGTTAAGGCTGGGACATGGAGTGGCTAGCACTGTAAAGGTTAAGCCTACTACCATTAATGAAAATGGGGAGAAGCTCCCCGTTCAGTTTGCTGAGCTGAACGACACCTTCCTCTGTAACTTACTGTATCTGATATGGCCCCAACCAATGCGTCTTGAACTTTCCTGGAAACTTCACAAACTTACTGTTGTAGAGGAGCACTAGGTCTCCTATCTAAAAAATCTTTCTCTTTACATGCCTATCATGCCAAGCTTTCTCACGTGCCTTCTGTACTTTCTGATGAAATCCTGCGATGAATCTATCTTCCTCTAAGGTAAGCAGCTGTGCTAGTCTTGCAGTCACCATGTCTGTATCAGTCATCCCGATAATTTGAGCAACTCTGAAACTGGGAATAATATATTCCATGGGCATAACAGCCTCTTGTCCATACACCAAGTTGAAAGGTGTGTGTCCTGTAAGTTTCTTGCATGTAGTCCTATAAGCCCATAACACAACATTAACCCTGAGGTCCCAATCATTTCTTTGGCTGTTGCAGATCTTCGTAAGAGCATTTTCTAGAATCTTGTTAAAGGCCTCCACCGTACCGTTAGCTTGTGGGTGGTAGGGAGTGCTCTTATGGTGATGTATATGGAATTCCTCCATTAAGGCCTCAATGGTGCGGTTCAAGAAATGGGTGCCTTGATCGCTCATCAAAATGACTGGACATCCAAATCTACTGATGATGTTTTCAAAAATGAACTGTGCAGCTGTAGCAGCATCACAATTCCTTACTGCTTTAGCCTTCGCCCATCTGGTGAGGTATTCTGTTCCGGTGATGATGTATCTTGCACCGGTTCATTTTTTTGGTGGGTGGATAGGACCCACAAAATCTATAGCCCACTTGTCAAATGCGCGCAGCGTAATCTATGGTCGCAACGGCATTTCATCTCTCCGCGAAGGTTTTCCTACCCTCTGGCAGATATCGCAACATCTGCAAAATTCCTTAGTATCCTTATGCAAAGTAGGCCACCATAATCCTGCGGTCAGAATTTTCTATGCAGTCGGCTTTCCTGCGAAATGACCTCCTGCGGTACCTGAATGTGCTTCTTTGATAATGGCCTCTTTCTCGTGCAGCATAACACATCTGCGCAAGAATTCGTCTGGTCCTAACTTGTATAAATGTCTTGCAATCAATGTGAAGTCCGCTGCTTTAACAACTAGCTGTTTCTTTTGCTACTTAGTAAACTCAACAGGTGCCCATCCTGTAGTGAGAAAGTGAATAATATCAGCATAGTACTCGTCTGCGATCTAGATAGAAAACAATTTCTCATCGGGCAAGTTGTCCTCTAGATTACTTGGATCTTCTCCTAAGTCTATCCGCGACAGATGATCAGGTCCGACATTTAATCTCCCTAGTTTGACAATAATTTCAAAATCATACTCCTGAAATAGGAGTAACCATCTGCAGATTCGTCCCCCTAACACTGGCTTATTGACCAAGTACTTCAAAGCGGAATGGTCAGTGAACGTATTGAATTAGGCACCCAACAGGTAGTGCCTGAAGTTTTGTAGAGCATACACCATGGCTAATCCTTCTCTTTCTGTAGTGGTGTAGTTCTTTTCTGTGGTGGATAGTTTTCTTCTTGAGTATGCGATAGGGTGATCGATACCCCCTTCTCCTGGCTGGGTTAAGACGATCCCTAGTGCGATGCTGGATGCATCCACATGTACATGAAATGGCTTGGTCCAGTCTAGAAATACTAAGATGGTTGCTGTAACCATCTTCTCTTTAAGAGTGTCTAGACTTTTCTGGCATTCCTCATTCCATAGGAATTTTATATCTTTCTTTAACAACTTTTCCATGGGTGCTGTGATCTTTGCATAACCCTTGATGAATTTTCTATAGTACCCGGTATGACCGAGCACTGTCCTCAACTGCTTGACTGAGTTGGGTGCTGGAAGATTTACAATGATGGAAATCTTTGCAGGATCTACCATCAAGCCTTGTCTACACACAATATGACCCAACAAAATACCAAATGGCGCACAGAATATACATTTCTTTAAGTTAAGAGAAATCTGATATTGCCTACATTTCTCTAACATAAGCCTTAAATATCCTATGTGCTTGTCGATTAATCCAAATACAGTCCAATCATCAAAATAAACTTTTAGAAACTTATGGATGTATTCCTTAAATACAACAACTACTACTCTTGAAAAGATAGCTGGTGCATTTTTAAGACCAAAGGGCATTGCCATATACTGGAATGAGCCCCATTCTGTCGCAAAAGTGGTCTTATATCGATATTCTGGATGGATTCTGATCTGGTGATAGCCTGAAAATCCATCGATGAAGGAGTAGACCTCATGTCCTCCCACATTGTCTAATATCTCATCAGTAAAAGGTGTCGGGAATGGATCATGAAGCGATGCGTCGTTGAGTTTGCACAAGTCGACACAAATTCTGATTTCTCCTTTGGTTTTCTTCTCTTGCATGACCATGGGACTAACCCATTCGCTTTCTTCCACGGGCTCAATGATGCTTGCTGCTAGCATCTTATCGATTTCATCCTTAAATTTTTCTTTATGCCGAGGATTTAATCTGTATGGACGCTGCTTAACTGGCCTAGCATCCTCTTTCAATCGTATCCTCATTACTCCCAAGTCTCCAACTATTCCTTTCATCTCTGTGAACTTAGTGGGGAATAAGTCCTGGTAGTCGTGTAATAGATCTACAATGTGTCCTACCGTTTCATCATTCCAATAGTCTCCAATAGAGGCAAACTTTGGTTCTATGTCTGTGCCAATATTGATCTTGTTAATCTTGATAGGCTCTGTGATTGCTGGAGTTTCTAGCTTTGGTCCATCAACATCGTGAGTCCCCTTTGACTCTGGAATGTTGATGTTACGAGGATCCTCATCCTCATCCTTTGGTTCTGCTGCAAAGTTATAACATTCTAATGCCTGGTTTAATTGGATAGCCCAATCAGGTTGAGCCGATACTGATAGGGTACAGTCCTCAAATATCTTAATCTTTATAATGTCTAAATCCTAATCAATGCTTGGATACTAAGATTCAAAAGCGAAAGTGAGTTCAAAGCTATCTATCATAAGTGGCCATGTAACGGTTCCTCTGCGCAACTCCATCTCTATGTACCAATTCTTTGGGATTTGGTCTAAAGTGTGAATGAATAGGTGAACCCATTCATCCTCGAGAATGTCCGACCAGTTCTGTTCACAACTCTGAATGTGTGACCTGGGGTCACTTTCTCCTGTATACTTCTGCTGAAGACACTTCCTGTCATTAGAAAACCTGATCACCATCAATCTATTGAAGTCATCCCATGATTCCATATGTTCTCTATGTGCATGCCACCATCTTGCAGGTGTGGCTCTTACTGCAAGGTCAATCGCTGACATCCTCTGCTCTTGAGGAATTTCTTGTTCAAACTGGTATAAAAAGTCGTTGACGTCCACTAAGCCATCAAACGACGGAATATTCTTAAGATCTGCTCCGATCCATCGTAGTGACTTAGTAAAATATGCACATCTGCGAGCTGAGACTTCATAAAGTCTGTTCTGCCAGTTCTCTAGGCCAACATCCGAATCTGATGCGCATGAGCTGTCGCATCGCCAACTGATGTTTCCTTCTGCGGTTGGATTGATGTAATCACTCTGATTGGTGGTCATCTGATAGAGGCTCTCCATATTATGCACCTCATCCTCTGCTTGGATAGGTTCAATATATCTAGGACCCTGAAAAGGATCCAACGGTGCGATGACCCGGATCTGTGTATCCTCAAAGGTCATTTGTCTTTTCTTTAAATCGATAACAACCATGTTAGCGATTGCCCAATCAATACCTAGTAGAACTGGATACGGTCTACTATCACCAATGATTTCTATAACTTCAAAGTCTGCAAAACTGCGGACTCCGTCAATGTCAACTGGCACTTGTGGTAATCGACCCAGTGGTGATACCCTCTATTGATTGGCTAAGCGCAGATGGATAGGCGATCTGGCTAACTTAGGGCTACCCATCTGTTCCCATGTCTACTTAGTCAGAACATTAACTTCTGATCCTAAGTCTAGGATAACCTCATCCATTTCAAATTCTCCAACTTGTGATGTGAATCGCATCTCTCTTCCTGTTCTTGTATGGCCCATAATATTATGAACAACACGCTGTGCAATGCTCATGGAAGAAGATGGCTGACACTGATCATTTCTCACGAGTTTCAAGCAACTCCACAGGAAGGATTGTACGCTTCCTGTCAACTCATCCTCGTTGCATCTTCCCAATGTGGTAGCCTGCGGTGTCTGCACAGGGCTAACGCCACAATATTTTTGTTGCGGTACACCCCTAGATGGCTGTACCTGCGATCCTGATTGTGTAGGGTCATTAAAGAAAGTTTTAGCTTCCTGAAATGTTTTTTTATTCTTCTGCAAGTCGAGTGGTGTTGATTTATAAGTAGCTTTGTGCACCCACTCCGGTCCTGTGTTCCTTTCAATATCCTGCGATGTCCCACTAGTGGAAGCACCGCTACGAGTCACAATGTTGACTCTTGGTTCTGGTTCTTTCTGCTCAACAGCGATGAGCTGAATGTTCTGGTGTACTACTGGCTTAGGTTCTCTGATCTTGGCTATCAAGGTAGGACATTCTTCTATAGCGTGATCGTAAGATTTGCAATAGTTACATGTGGTAGTGGGGCTTTGACAGTCCCTAGCATAATGTCCTACAACTCCACAGTTATAACAAGTAATCGGTCCACGGCCACGACCAAAGCCTTCACCACGACCAAAGCCTCCTCCACGACCTCGTCCTCTGAATCCTCCTCCACAACCAACATGAGCCTGTTCATGCTGTGGTCCTGCTGCTGTACCAGGTGTCTCTGATTGGACTCTGTACAAATCATGTTTTCTGTCTAACATGAGATCGTAGGCTTTGTAGTTATGTTCATCGTGTCCTACTGACTTGCAGAAGTTACAGTATAAGTTCTTAGGGGTCTGTACGTACTTCTGAAGTAAAGGGAATTGCTGAGGTGGCTGTCCTCTTGTTCTACATAGTTCACACCATGGCCCTTGAGTTTGTGCTAAGGGGTTAGGAGCCCCACTTGCTAAGTATTCAAAAAATACTAGACAGTTATCTTTAGTATGGCCTTGTGCTTTACACTTTATACACCATATTTCTTGTGCAATCTCTTTACCTTTCTTAATCTCATGCAGCTGTAACGTGAGATTTGCTAATTGGTTTTGTAGGTTTGTCATACCTGTACTGGTCTCCGCTAGAGGTGAGGCCTCTAGTTTCATTGCCATCTCCAATGCTTCATCCTGCGTACGGAGTCTCTGCTGCATAAGTGGCAGTCTGATGTGAGGGAGCAGTGCTGCAATAAACCATTCCTTATGCTTCTCCGACGCGAACTCAAAGCTAACTTGGTCTATGAGAGCTTTGAATTTTTGGTCAAAGTTCCATACTGACTCTGTAGGTAACTGTTTGATGTCTTTGAGCTCTATGATACACTACGACTCGGACTTGGGTTTCTTAAATTCTTTAATCATGGCAGTCCGGACCTGTACAAGTGTTCTGGGTATCGCTGAGGTATACTTCATATACCATGTTAAGGCTCGTTCCCTAAGTGTGGTGACCAACTGTAGAAGTTTAATATTATCATCTTGGATTCCTTTAATGGTCCACACGGCTTCACATAGAAACCAATGATGCTCTGGGTCTTCTGCCCCTGTACCCTTAAAGGTAGGTAAATTCATGTCATCCCCCATTCTATTTCTACGTGGTGGATGCTGATATGCTGTGTTACTACCACTCGGCGGTGTAGGTGGAGGTGATGTAGCAGTAGTATGTGCTGTGGGTGAACTACTAGATGGAGTTCCTACAGGATTGTTCTGAGTCCCGGTTGTTTTCTGCGGGGTATAAGGGTGGTAAGGGATACCCCCTTTCTATTCTTTCTGTATTACTATGACTCTGTTGTCTAGTATTATCTGAACTATTTTCAAATATGGAAGATCTAAAATCTACTTTATATTTCTTTCCACTACGTGTACATCCAATGTCATCAAAATCACTCTCAAACTCTTGTGACATTACACTTTCTTAGCTTATTGGTCTGAAACTATATCCATTACTCCTTTCTCATGTAATAACATCTTAATGGACAAGTTTAAAGAGTTGAGGTAGTTACCGTGATATCCTTTGAAGAAGTAACGCTCAGCCTTGCTGAAGCTTTTTCTCTGCTCAACTGCAAACTCTGTGACGAAGCCTTCTAGCACACTCGCAAGCCAGAAGTCGACTGCTCGTGTAATGGGATTGTCTATGCTCTTCATGGCGTGAATCAGCTCCGGTGTCCACACAATGTTTCTTTTCTACTTGAATATATGCTTATCCGTTAGCTTTGATAACCAGTCGTACAAATCGTTTCCGTAGGTTGCAAAAAATATCATATGCAGGTCTGTAAAGATATGTTTTTGTAACCAGTCCTTTGTACTCAACGTAGGACTCTTGTTTTTTGTCACAGCAAATTATTTTTCCTTAGACCCAACCCACTGGTTGAGTTCGTCTTTGGTAGGATGCCAACAGAACATTATCTCTGTAATGTGTTCAAAACCAGCAACGAAACCATTTTTTGGTTACTACGGGCAGACCCGGGTTTACTTATATACATATACCAACAATACCCCTAGCTCACTGGCCCTTTCGGCGACAGACCGCAAAATGGCCTGAAGTCTCACCCAAAGTGATCTTATGGGTTGGCTGAAGACTCAAGTTTCCTCAACCAGGTTCTGTAGCATCCTAGGGTCTCGCAGCTCTTCTTAGCCAACGAGGTCTCTCTCTGCGACGCGCAGTTCTCTCGTACTCGTGGACTCAGACATGGGAAGGACCCTTATTGCATCGTAGCGACTAGGATGATTCCCAAACTCTCCCTTCCGCTTAACCCACTATCTGCGGTATCTCACACCGCAACTCCTCTGACGGTGTGATATTGCCTTCTATTAGCACGGTATCTCCTATAGTATGGCCCAATGCGACCCTCAAGGTCCAAAGGCTTTCTCACTGGGTGGAATAACTCGGGTAACTTTCAACAGGGTGTTAAACAATCTTACCTGAACTTCCATGGTTCAACACACTCAACATCAATTATACTTAACTTGCTGAATACGTATACTGAGAACACTTAACAGAGTGACTATTACTGTGTGAAACAAGCACTGATAAACTCATATGCAGACAATTGATACATTTAAATCCGTCTTTAACCTTCTATAATGTTGTAACTGAGTGAGAACATACAGACATTTACTAACTGAAATGCAACATTCATGTAACAGGTAACAGATAGCAACTAAGTAAAGCACAATCACATGAAACAGTCACATAACACACCGATTTTACGTGGTTCGCTTGCAAGGTAGAAGCTACGTCCACAGAACTGTGTTTATTATATCTTGAGAGGGTATACAGTTCTGCTGCAACCTATTGTGCAGCTAGAGATCTTCTGGGTAACTCCGCACTTTTTGCCGGGAGCCTTTCTCTCTTAGATCTCTTCTCTATCTATATTGCCTTCTTACAATATACTATTCCTCTCTCTCTCTCTCTCAATCCCTGCAGATTGTTAAATACATGCTCCTGGAGCTGGCTACTGGTTACAGTAAGATAACTACAGACTGAATACAGAACCAGAGCCCGACTCTTACAATAGAACTGACTATGATCTAACAGACTAACTAACTCTCTGCCTAGTTAATTTCCTGAATAGCTCAAGTAGCTAACCTTTTACAATACAAGATACATACTTTTATAGGCGGCCCGAAGGTCTCGCCATTATTACACTGTGGGCCTGTCCCAACAGTAACCCAAAAACCCTAACTGTGACAGTCGGCTTATCTGTACTTGAGCTACCGCTTTCTGTCACACCACAGCTTCTTGTAGTCTTCCACGCTTCCCGACGCTGACCGTGGGTACCAGCGCTGCTTCCTTTTCTGTCCTTCATCTTCAATACCTCGGCCTGCTGCTCCTTTTCTATTTATGCGGGTAGCTGAGCCCTCCTGTCTTCGCCGCTGCCTTAAGTGCAGTGGTTGAGCTTTCTCCTCTCAGCTGCTCAGGTACTGTTACCTTTGACTTACTCATTCCAAAACAACAGCTTTTCCTGTAGCTGTGGGACCCTACTCCAAAAACGGGTACGGGTATCAACAACCTACTTACTCTTCCAATTATGGCTTTGTAGCACCGCATAATCAAGGTACCCCACATCACAATGCTTCCATGCAGCCCTATACGGGTCAAATGGGAGGAGTTTATTATGGCAAAGGCCATGGTATTTATAGCAATCAAAATTACATGAACCAAAAATATCAGGGAGCATGGCATAGACCGGCTCAACCTAGGCTCCCTTTCCTCGTGACATTAAAATTACCTGACTTGTCAAGACTGATGAACGATCCGGTATCTCATGACCCGGCTTAGTCGGCTGTCCCTAACAAGCTTCCTTAGGACATTCCCAAGTTCGAGGGTAAGGCTGGAGAAGATCCTAGTGAGGATGTCACCACTTTTCACCTTTGGTGATCTTCCAATTCCTTACAGGATGATTCAATTTGTTTGAGGCTATTTCAACACACCCTCACGGGGCCTGCGGTGAAATGGTATATAGAGTTACCGAGGGGGGAATATGATTTATTTGATAACCTTGCGATGACTTTCCTCAACCAATTTCAGCTACTCATACGTTATGACATCGGTACCAAACTCTTGTCGACCTTCCGGTAAGATAAAGCCACACACATTTCGGATCACATTCAAGAGTGGCGTAGACGGAAGCGGTTGGTTAAAGCCTTTATACCATCGGAATTTCTCCTTGAATGGTTCCTCAAATCGTTGTTACCTTACATCGCAAAGGATGTTTCTACATATGGAGTTCAAAATGAGGAACAAGCAATATTTAGGGCACAAGAGTTGGATTTGATCTATGCTCAATCCAGACTTTTGTATGAGATTATACCTAACGCTGTGCAATCTAGTTTCGATCCCAAGGTCAAGCTTGGACCACATGCTGATGGCATTGTGGGCTCTACAAGTACCAAACCTATGGATTCGGTTGTGAAACAAGTGAGCCAATTTTCAATTAACTAGTCCATGTCAGGACAAGCCACGACTTTGTCTAAACCTACCCAATCGGTGAGTGTAGTTTCCGTGCAATTGTCGGACCCGAAGGGAAACCGACAGCCTGGAAGGAATAAGAAAAAAGGGAAAAATAACCGTAAGGGTGGGAATAAGAACGGAAATTCTAATAATAATGAAAAGAATGCTCATAATCCTGGGGGGGATAAGCAGACTAAACGTAAGGTGAAGTTTCCTTGTAAGTTGTGTAAGGACGACCACCTCACTTACTTGTTCCCTCGTATGGAATATGCCTCGAGGTTTATAGCACAGGGCCCAATTGTGTTAATGAATCCTTTACCCAACAATCAAAATATGAACTCGAGGAACATTGATACTAATTGTGCATTGGGTGGAAATCAAAATCTTCCAGAAGCCAATAGTGGTCATGGATGCATCAACATGATGAGTGCTGCTAAGGTTGTGACTCGTACGAAAAATTATGGTTCATCACAACCGGACCTTGGAAAAGAGCCCTCTCCACCCGAGAACCCTTTGCGTATAAAAAAAAACTACAGATAAACCTAAAGCTCCTCCTCCCATTCCTAAGGGAGTCCTAAAGCGTTCAGGGCATAATCCTAATGCTCGAGCCACCCAGAACTATTCAGTTTTCAAGGATTTGGGCCAGACTCCTTGTGCGATGTCCACGCTTGAAGTGCTTCAGACTTGTCCTCCACAGAGGAAGGCTTTGTTTTCCACTCTTGGGGTTAGTGACGATAGCTCTTCTTCCATTATCAAATTTGAAACCATGGGAGTATAGCCTCGCTTGCCTTACTACGTGTTTCTTTTGATTCATGTAGAGTATCTTAATAAGACTGTTAAAAAAACTGTCATTGATGAAGGTGCTACTGCTTCTGTGATGTCTTTGTAATCTGGAAGGGCCTAGGTTATTCCGATTTGTCTCAATCGGCTGCCATATTGACAACTTTCTATGGTAGATCATTTTAGCTGCACAGAATTATTCCTTCTCTAAAGTTCCAATTGGGAGGGAATACCATTGCGATCGAGGTCGAGGTGGTTGATGCGCCCCTTGACTACAATCTTTTACTGGGTCAAAATTGGATGTATAGTATGAAAGCCATAGCTTCCTCCCTCTTTCAAGTGATATGATTTTTGTTTAATGGGAAGATTGTTACGATTGATCATACTTCATTCCAAAATCCGTGTGTCAATGCATCATCGGGAGCTTCTATCCCGATTATCGATTACTCTCAGCTGGCAATTGGGAGTGTGGGCGTGGGTATGTATCCTTCTCTTATGGGAACCTTTAGTTGCCCTGCACCCATGCTTATGATTGGGTCTAGTTTGGTGTAGATTCATCCTCGTTGAATTCAGTGTCTTTTCGCACTACCCATATGGAGGACCCTTGGATCCTTCCTTCACCAAGTTCTTCGGTTGGACCTATTGAAACAGACGTGCCATTGCCTGCAATGATGATATCATATCAAGAAAATATTGATCAAGTTGCAGAGCCTAGTCCTTCCTCTTCGCGGATGGAGGAGGAGGACCCATATGTGCTGCATGCATGGGCAATTGAGTCATCTCACACACATGATTTCCTTGACGATGTTTTTCTATCGGATGAAGCCATTATTGAGGCCATGTCTGGGGTTGATCCACCTTGGGAAGAGTTGCATCATCGATCATATTTTCTTCCTGAGCTCAACCGTGTGGAGCGTTATGAATTTAGGGAGATTCTTAGTGAGAAGATTAGTAGGCCCGTGGTTCCATTTAGCTCTCTTGGTCCGATGGCTGATGGGAACATGGGAAATTTATCACCAACTATTCCTATCAATATTTCTGGCGATCCTGGCAAGGTTGAGAATGTCTACATTAGGGAAGATTGTTCCCCTGATGAGATCAAGGAGTATACTGCATTGTTTAAAGAGTTTCATGACATCTTTGCATAGTCATACGATGAGATGCTAGGTATCGACCCTCATATTGTCGAACATGAGATCAAAACCTATCCGAATGCAAAGTCGGTTCGACAATGTTTGTGTGCTGTGAATCCTAGAAAAGCACCCACCATTTAGGCTGAGATAGAAAAAAAATTGAAAGTTGGTTTTATCTATCCCGTTCCCTTGACGGAGCGGGTTTTAAATCTCGTTCTAGTAGATAGGAAGCAGGGAGGGATCCGTATATGCACTAATTTTCATGACTTAAATGATGCATGTCCTAAGGATAATTTCCCCACACCATTTATTGATCAGATTTTGGATGAGTGTGTCGAGAGTGAAGTATTTTCCTTTATGGATGGTTTTTCCAGATATAATCAGATTCAGATTAAACCCGAGGATCAACATAAGACCACATTTATTTGTCCTTGAGGTACTTTTGCATATTAGAAGATGCCTTTTGGCCTTAAAAACGTCGAAGCTACATTTCAACGGTCTATGACCTTAATTTTTCACGATCTCAAAATGATTATTGAAGTGTATTTGGATGATCTCGCTGCTCACTTTCATCCGAGGGTGCGTCATCCATATCATTTGAGATTAGTATTCGAAAGATGCTGTCATTACCAGGTTCGTTTAAATCCTCATAAGTGCATCTTTTGCGTGACTATTGGTCACTTTCTAGGATTCATCATGTCCAAGGAGGGTATAAGAGTCAATCCCTTAAAGGTTGAGGCAACACTTCAATTGTCTCCCCTGCGTAATATTAGACATATTCAGTTTTTGCAAGGCATGGAAAATTTCTTGCAGAGATTTGTGGTTAATTTTGCCAATTTGACTAAAGGATTTATGTGTCTTTTGAAGAAGGACACTCCTTTTTACTGGGATGAGCGAGCCCAGGAATCCTTTGATTCTCTTAAGCAAGCCTTAGCAATGACCCCTGTGCTTAGTCCATCGACTATATCCGTGATTTCTTGATTTATGTGGCCATGTCCATGGAGACGATTGGTATGGTTTTGGTTCAGGAGGATGAGGAGCTCCATGAGCATGTCATATACTATTTGAACCAAAACCTTACAGATATAGAACTTCACTATTCCCATGTGGAGAAGCTATCCTTGGCTACCATTCATGTGGTTAAGCGGTTGAGACACTACATTCTCCTTCGCCAAACCTTGGTCGTAGCTCATATCAACCCATTTCAGTTCATCCTTACTAGAAGGATGATTGGGGGAAAATACAATAAATGGATTGTCATTTTGCAAGAGCTTGATCTCAAGTTCATTTCAACGAAATCAAATAAATATTTGATCTTTGCAGAGCTCATATCCTATTTTCCAAGTTTGGAGGAGGAGCAAGTTTATGAGGATATGTTTGTCGATGAGCATATTTTCCTTATCTCAACTTTGGACCCGTGGTATGGGGATATCATTGTATGTTTGCAAACGTTGAAAGTCCCTGCTCACCTTTCACGGGATGAGCAACGAAGATTATGTCATGTAGCTAAGAACTACCTTATAGTGGATAACACTTTGTACCTCTGGGGGGTAGATTCCATTATGCGTCGTTGTTTAAACCATGATGAGGTTGAGGTTGTGATGAATGATTTCCACGGAGGGGTGTGTGGTGGTCATTTATCTGGGTTTTCTACAGCCCAAAAAATCTTGAGAGAAGGATATTTTTGGTCATCCATATTCAAAGATTGCGTTAATGTGGTCAAGAAGTGCCAACCTTTCCAGGTGTTTGCACACAATATGCATTCGCATCCAGCCCCGTTACATCCTATTGTCACCGTCGGTCCTTTCACCAAGTGAGGGATTGACTTTATGGATTGTGACTCAGCTTCAACTGGGGGGAATCATCACATTATAATGGTTGTTGATTATTTCACGAAATGGGCAGAGGCTATGCCCACAATTAAATATGATGGTGGGACAGGTGCACATTTAATGTTGAACCAGATTATCACCCGGTTTGGCATTCCGAAAGAGCTTGTCACTGACCATGGTAGGCACTTTCATAGTAAAATAATGGAAGAGTTGGCTTCCGAGTTAGGGTATAAGCAAGAACATTCATCTTCTTATTACCCTCAAGCGAATGGATAGGTTGAAGCAGTGAATAAATTACTTGAGTCTATTCTCCAATGAACCATCACACGAAGAAAGACCAATTGGCATATTATGTTGTATCTTGCTTTGTGGGCCTATAGAATTGCGGTTAAGACTACCACCCGGTTTCTCTCCATATCAGCTTGTACATGGGGTGGAGTCAGTTTGACTGGTTGAATGCGAAATCCCTTTTCTTAAGCTAGCTGTAGAGATTTTACCAGACACTTCCGCATTGGAAGAACGTTTGGTCCACTTAGAGCAGCTTGATGAGCAACGCCGAGATGCCTTAGTGGCTCTAGAGGTTAACAAGCATCACGTCAAGGTACAGTATGATAATTATGTCCATCTAAGGAGGTTTAATGAAGGTGACTTGGTCCTTTTGTGGGATTAAGCTAAAGAACCCTTGGGGGTAGGGAAATTTAATCCCATGTGGCATGGTCCTTACATGTTTAAACGGGTCTTAGAGAAAGGCACTTATGAGCTGGTTGATTATGAAGGGACAGCCTTGGCAGAGCCTAGAAATGGGATCTATCTCAAAAAATACTATGTATGATCTTCAGCCAGGGTTGATTGTTTTATATTATTGTACAGTTTTTGAATTGCATAGTTAGGTTTTCTTATGGTGATCGGGTTTGTTGATTAGCTTTCATTTCTTATGGAAGATGTCGATGGAGTCTTCCATTTACATAGGATTCACCGATGGTGCTAGCTACCACACACAAAACTCAGCTTCATATGCTTGGGTGATTTACGCTCCTACGGTTCAAGTATTGTCTTCAGGAGGCATATGTTTATGGCCTTCTTCGAACAATGTTGTTGAATATAGTGTCGTTATTGAGTTATTGTGTGATGCCATTTCACAAGGTGTTTATTCTCTTGAGGTACGTCTTGATTCGCAGTTAGTGGTTTCACAGCTTAATGGCTTATACCATATTAGGGATCCGACATTATTACGAAGATTCTTACGTGTGAGATTGATAGAATGGCAATTTGAGAATATAACATACATTCATGTTCCAAGAGTTTTTAATCAAGTTGCTGATTCATATGCTAACTATGTGTTATATTGCCATTTGTTTCATAGACCATAAGCATATCACAAACATACATTTTTCACACCTGTAAATATAAATAAAATCGATCATCATAAAAAAATTTCATTGATATCCAAAAAGTGATGTCATAATACATAAGTGTCATACAAAATTGGGGCTTCTGAGCCACCAAAATACAATACACGGTCATACAAAAATGAACACACTCATGTCTCTAAGCCTAAGGAGGAGGGGGTTCTGATCATGATATAGCACTACAGCTCTAGCTAGCCGTCGAAAGAGTCGAACCCATGCTTGTGGTACACCAACCAACTGACGTTGCATGGCCTTCGGAAAGTCCTCGACTTGTGCCATGGGTACCCTATGTGTCAAGCAAACGAAGTTCATGTGGATACTTTGGAGCATCCACTCTACATCCGCACCCATGATATCGTCTCCTCTTCCCCTCCATCGATGACAAAAGAAGCCTTCTGGCCACCATGGTCCTACATCTGCATACACATGACAGATTGTCACTATGTGTCGTCACACCAAAAATATGTCTTTTGAGTCAATATATAAAAAAAACAAAAAAATTAAATAATTCAAAACTTATAAAGTGGGTTTGGGATTCTTTACCTATGTCACATATCCGTATCTCCGTGGAGCAACCGAATCCGGCTGTCCATTAGTCGAATCCAATTATCATTTTAATAATGAATATGAATAATAATAATATATTGGATGATGATAATAATTACAAAGGAGGCTCGCCTTTATAGGCTTTGAGCGTGAAGGATTACACCCTTATGCAAAGAATTGCACTTCCTTTCCATCGATGATTTTGCACTGTATTGTCTGATTGTTCCTACATTTATGACCAGGGTTCCAGTCATCACTGCATCGACGACATGTGTTTTTCTTCTTTTTTTTGTTATCAGAGTAACTGTTAGATGATTTTGATCTATTTTCCATTTCATAGGCATATGATTGAGGTTTGTGGCATTGATGACAAGGTGACCAATTATCTGCATAGTACCTACATTATGTCTCTTTTTCTTGCCAGTAATGGTTATCGCCTCTTCTTTTAATTCCTTCCAATTTGCGTTCTGCGGCTTTCACTTTATGTCTTGTTGCTTCTACGTTAGGTATGTCATGCAACTTTAACTCTTTTTGGAGGTATGGTTTAAGACCTCCTAAACAGGTTTCGAGTCTTTGCTTGTCAGAAAACCCAAATACTCGTTTCGATAAGGATTCCCACTAATGTGTAAATTCCTCAACGTTTTCGACTTGTTGTAGTCTGGTAAGTTTACTGAAAAATTCATCTTCTTTGATTCCTTGAAACCTGTTAAAAAAATCATTTTTGAACAAGTTCCAAGTGTAGGTAAAATTATCTCTCTTCCATCATAAGTACCAATTATAGGCGTACCCTTCCATATGCATTGACGCATATTTCACCTCCTCCTCATCAAATTGAATGTTGTAAAAGTCGAAGTATTCTTCTGCTTTGTTTAGCCAAGCAATGCATTGGTCTTCACTCCCATTGTATTTCAACAACTCTATTTTTGCCTTAGGTGGGTACACTTTGTAAGGACGATGTTGATTTCTTTTTGCCTTATGGTTTGATGGTGGCTTGGAACTATTGGATGATGAAAGTGACATATCTGAATTGCTTCATTGTTGGTGGTGATTTTTAGTTTTTTTATTCTCTACTATTTTACTTATAGCATCTATTTTGTTGTTTAATCGTGTCTCCATATCTGGCAGTACTTGTGTTTCTATCTCTTGCTTAAACGTCGCATTGTTAATCTTTATTTCTTTTTGCAATTCTTATTGATTCTTTGTGAGTGTTTCCTAGGTGGAAACATGAAATGAGGCATCTAACATGTTTGGACTGCTGACTTGGTCTGGACTGGGTATGAGCCTTTGTAACATCTCGATTAATGTATTATGGTTCTGCGTCATGGTGCTCATGTTCTGTGTTAAGGTGTTTATGTTTTGAGTCATGGNATTTAGGATGTAAATTTTTCATCCAACCTTCTTTCTAGTACCAGAACAAGCTCGTCTTTGAGTATTGTATTATTATTTTTCATCTTTTCTTGTAAGACTTTTTTATTAGCGATAAGGAACTTGATGTCCTTATCCATTTTTTCAATTTTATTGTTCAATTCCGCCATGGTTTTAGATCTCTATTTTTGGCTTTTGAGGTGAAATTGAATAATAATATATTAATTCATTAATAGTATTACTATTATATTTTTCATAAACTATATATATATATATTTATATATTTACAAATATTATAATATGATTTATATTATAATAAATATATAATATTTGATTGTTTTTTTAAATATAATATATATTAGAAATAATATATTATATTATATTACAATATATTATAATATATTATATTGCTTGTTTTTTTGGTTGCAGGTCATGCAGTTGGAGACCGAGGTGAGCGACGGCGTGGAGTGGCAAGGATGGATCTTTGGAGGCCACAGTGATGAAGAGCGGTGAGCAGAGATGATGGAGCAGGTAGGCGGCGTGAATGGAGGAGGTAGTGTGGAGGGAGGTGATGGAGTAGGTGTGGATGTAGGTGAGGGCGATGGTGGTAGCTGGAGGATGGAAGGGAAACGGGGTGGAGGGATGGAAAGGCGATGAGGGGTGGAGGATGCAGTGGCCAGTGGAAGGGTGTTGGAGCAGACGTGGGATGGAGCAATTGGAGGGTGGGCACTGAGGCCATGTAGGGAAGAGGAATGGAGGTTGGTGGGGAGCAGCACAATGGGGGTTAGAGGATGGTAGCGAGGATATGATGTGGCTGCGGCATGGAGTGTGGGCAGAGGGGCAACAAAGGACCAACAAAGAATAGAAATGTAGAAGAAAGAGGAGTCGAGATGACGCGAGGTGGGAGGAGTGGATGTGTCGAGGGAGCGAGGGCAGCATATGGAGTAGCGGAAGAGGAAGAGGAGTGAGGGAGCAGATGGCAGGTGGAAGAGTGTGGAGGGGTGAGCGCAGGGGAAATAAAGTAGGAGGAGTAAGCAACGGAAATAAAATGAGGAAATGATGAGTCAAATCCGAGATCAAAGTAGGAGGAGCTGAGTTTGAGCTGAGTGCTAGAGGAGCTGAATCCAAGCTCAAGTCGAAGGAGCTGAATCCAAGCTTTGATACCAAATGGAGCAACCAAATCCGGTTGTCCGTTAGTCAAATCCAACTATCATTTTAATAATGAATATGAATAATAATAATATATTGGATGATGATAATAATTACAAAGGAGGCTTGCCTTTATAGGCTTTGAGTGTGAAGGGTTGCACCCTTTCATATAATAACTAATCTAATTAATAACTTATTTTATATTCGTTACACTCCGCGAAAGTATATCCCTGCATAGGAGTAGTCATCTATGGCGACGATCTATCTCCGCCACCATGGAAAGAAGTCTGCTGGGTAGGGGTTAGCCACCCTACCTCCTCCCAGTCTGAGCATAAAATTTTCCCAACGTCATAGGGATGGATCCCGAACTTTGTGTGGAACAATTTCCACTCTAGGGCTTAGCCCTGATACCCGCTCAAAGAAGAACGTGCTCAGTATGCTGCCGGACCCAAAGTTTCGCACCATGCCCATATTGCAGTCACTGAGCTGTTGTTTCATATTGATCAATAGCATCATGCTCCAGTCATACACTGTAGGTCTCATACACACCACCGCATAGAACATCATTGGCCGCGAGGACTAGTGGAGTGAAGCTAACCCCGCAATCCTGCCTAATGCCAATAGTATGGTCTTCAGTCCCATAATCTGGATAGAGTTTGTCAGGATTTAACTCCCAACCTTTTCTATCTCCAAAAAGCAGTACACAGCTATGTACTCATCAATAGTCAACCCGCCTCCTGGCCCACGAGATTGGAGATTCACAATCTCTCCTGATCGAGAAAAACTAGCGATAAAGTATATGTCCTCAACCTCAATGCTGAGCAACATCCTGTCAATATGAAATGTCTCAGATTTTGGATCCCAGTAATCCACTAGCAGCTGAAGTAGTATTGGTTTGGCCCTCAGGCTGCCAAGACACCAAAACTTGTATAAACCACATGCCCGTAATGCTTGTTGGGCCATAAGATCACCTTGCACGGCCTCCTCCACATCACCATGCTTCCTTTCCCTCCACTCTAACACCATCCTGCACAAAAAACCAGAGTTGTGATCAATTATTGCCTTTGAAAACCTTGTTTGTGGCCCTATATGTGACTATTCTCAAAACAACCGCATATGTACGTGGGGTTGGGTGCTTTTCCCGCGTATGGTGAGCCCTATGCATGGAAAAAACCTCAATTTCTGCGTACACACAATTATGGATGGATTAAAAAATTAATTGGACCATGAAAATTCAAAAAAATTGCATGAAATAGGAAGAGGAGGGCATGAGAATCTACCTGGATCAAACATGGAGAGATTCCGTCAGACGATGCTCCCATAATTCGCTTCGGAAGTTCTGAGCTCAAATACACTATGTTGGGTAAAAATTTCAAATGATATGAAAATTTTTGAAAATTTTACCCACTTTCTATAGTTTTTGGCCATTTTGGACTGTTTGAACTAATTGATGATGTAGGAGTCCGTTTGGAGTGTGGTTTGACAGTGGCTTTGATCCGTTTGTGCTTACTACAAGTATGATGTCTAAAATGGCATATAGGTTAGGTTTCACTTCTGTTTGCATTTTGCATGACCTTATGACCATTTCATTTTAACCTTAGGTATGAACCCATTCCATCTTGTCACAGAACCTTCTTGCTGCTTTTAGAAGTGACATGTTGTGAATGGTAGAGCTTTACCATACATGGGTACCCTAGTTAGATCATGTTTTTCATTTGGTGCCCATGTCGACATTTTTCCTTTAGGGTGTGGGAGTCCTTTGTATAGTATCGCCATGAATTTGAGCAAGAGCTTCATACTCCTCTTGACCTTTATGCTGGCCTTTTTCCCTAGGATTCCCTTGTTTATGTCAAGTTGTAATCACATTATCATGAGTTTTGCTTGCCTTATTGAGCCTTTTGCCATCTTCCTTGACTCTGATTATTAGCCATATAGCCCAAGCTTGTCTCATGTTTAGCCAAGAAGAGCCTTTTCATATATCTTTTACAACTTGATTCCTCATTTTTTACCAGGAGGGGACTTTCCCCCGAGTGTCGTTATCCTACACATGTTCCCTTGCATTGAGCATAGGTATGTTCTGCTACTTGGAACTAGTTTGTTTTCCCCTTGACACTCGTCCCCTCCTAGATTCATAGCTATAAAGCACTTTTATTCTTTTTCAAGATTTTCAAAATATCTGAAAAAGTCCAAAAAAAATAAAAAAACCAAAAATCCAGACAGGGAAAGATGTTATCTTTGGCAACAATTGAGTCGTGTCACCTTTGAACTGAGCACTGTAAATCACATCCATTGGTTGGGTTAGTATTTTGAATTTAGGAGTTGTACTCGTATCTCTGAGTTTACCTCCACCAACTAGTTAAGCTTCCAGTCCCTATGGAGCCCCTGTCGATGCCTCATGCATCACAGAGATGTCCCAGTTTTGTATACTGAGTCTATGCTGCCTGCATTCAGTCACCATTCACCTTTATGCTCTTGTTGGAAGGAATTTGAAGCCTGAGTCAGCCATTCTTCAGTTGTCTTGACTTTGCATGTGGGTCATTCCCGGTACTATTACTGGTTCATGCACATCTTGTTTGAGTCCTTCCACATTATACAACATTGCTGAGTACCTCGTGTTGGTTTATGGGGGATTCCTTAATGCCCTCCTTCCAACAGATTCCATCCCATCGATTTCAGATCATTTATTCTGGTATAGGAGTCTAGAGTCATTTGAGTGCCTTGATACTTACAGTCATTAGTGGTAGGTTCTCTCACCATCGATAGTTTTGGGAATACATCAATGTCCCTGGATCAATGGATTCTTCCAAGTGTTCGACCTCAACACATTTATTTGCACTTGGGAGATTGCACTCTAGTACCTTGATTCCCATTTTCATTATCGGTGGGTGATCTCACGTCTGTTAATGGTATACATCAATGACCGGTAATCAAACGATGGACTACTATGATCGACCTCAACACTTTTATTCACATAGTAGGACATGTGCTCATAGAGGGTTGTGTAGAAGAATTTCTAGATTGGTGGCATTTATTATATGCTACCTCCTTGATCGTGCCATTGTTCATGAGATTTCAGCTCTCGTGACTTGATTCCAGTGTATGCCAAATATCTTCATCCATTATGGAGATCTTGATCCATGGTATATCTTCAGCTTTCATGGAGATCTTGGTCCTTTGTATATCTTCATCATGAAGATTCTTATCTATTGTATATTGTATTTGGCGATGACCACACATATCACAGTTTGTATATCATACCTATTGATGGCCATTGTACTCTTATGTATCTGGGACTGCTATATGTATTTGCAGTTATGTGCAGAGTTTGATTATTGTATTATACTATTGGATAGTTGGTTCTTCCACATGGTTCTTCATCACTCCACTTCTAAAATGTATTTGTAAGGTATTTTGGCCATCATGTTACTCCTTTGACCTCACACATTAGGGGGCATCTGTTATAGCTGATTTTACCACACATGGTTGATCACACTTTTATGGCCTTCCCTGTCCCTCTGCAGACTCTTTGGACCCCATGGACTATTTTTGTACCTTTGATGTTTCCAAGATCATCCCTAAAAACACCTATTATTTGTTGTACGTGACTTTTAATCCCTCTTCCACGTATACACACGGATATTACCCCTAAACCTGCGTACATCGAGATGTGTGCAAAAGGCCAAATGTTTTGGAGTTTTCCTTGATGTGGATCCAAGCCACTTGTCTCTTGGCCTTCCATATGCCTCGAGATCGCTTGGATTTGACCTTCCATTACCCCATTGAAGCACTATATAAGGAACCCTTTGGATACATTGAAAGGGAGAGTAATGTTAGCAGGAATATTTTACCTTCTGCGGACACTAAGGTGTTCCATTAGTGTGATTGGTTCAGATCCAGAACAAATGAACAACAAAGGTTGAAGACCCTCCCTGGACGCTATAGATACCTGGAATGTGATGCTTTGATAGTAATCCTATGTACCTGCTGTTATCCCTAAAGTTGGACCTAGACTACAGGGGATCCAAGCTTAAGGAAATCTTAGGTCTGATAAAGACTAAATCAAAATCAAATCAAATCAAAATACAGACTAAAATAAAACCTAAGGCTGGTATCATAGGTTTGTACAGTTTTCAGGAACAAAATCACAATACAACATATGTATATACATCTGGTATATATCACAGATCATTAGATACAAATATTCACAGTAAAAGATCAAAGTGTTCAACAGGTTGGTAAGACAGTGAAGGCTGGAATGGAAATCATAGG
>LPNX010954778.1:794270-866432 GCA_001517045.1 Pseudotsuga menziesii
GAGGACCATTTAGAAGAACCCCCTTGGGAGGCTTGATTCCAACTCTAATAAAGAGTTCAGGATTCATCAAAGGAAGTTCAATAGACTCTCTAAGTTCCCTTATTTGATCTGCCAGTCCTCCCACAGCAGAGTAACTCACATTTCCAGGATCTTCATGAAGCATATTATATACAACAGGATCCACCTCACGAGGCAGAGCACGCATTATTGTGAGAGTTGTCATATCCAGAACAACTCGAGTGCCTGCAGTGAGTTTCTCCTTGTCCACCTTGTTCCATCAAAACTCCATATGCTGCACGCTCTTAAATTGCTGCCAGTTCGGGAATATGCTGCCAGTCTGTAAAAATCTGCCATGTAAAACATAATCCTTTGCACATACATAGGTTTTTAGTTACTGAATAGAACTTTTAATGATTTAAGGTACCTAAGGGAAACATAAGGGCTAACAATAAATAATAAGACACAAAACAAAATGAAATTTAAAACAAGAAAAACCAATGCAAATCCAAAATTTGAAAAGACACACTAGGAACAACCCTAGAGATAACACCTGCAATCATATTAAACACGCAAACACATCAAAGCTTCCAGAATATAATTTACTTATCCATGTTAGTGACTAAGGAATCTAACAACATATACATGTGAAATCAAACAACAACAGTAATGTGGGACAGGAATTAGCTTTGCATTAAGATAAAATGGAGAAGTTTACAACCAATTAAGCCTTAGTGTTGACATGCATCTCCATGAAACCAAACACTCTCATCCCCATAAGCTACAACTTTTTCTCTCTATGCTCTTCAATGGCTTGGGCCAAGTAATCAATCCAAGAGCATAACAATATCTTAAGAGTTCTTCCCTCAACCATGGACATGAGCTCATATTTATAAGGCTCAATGGATAGGAATGGTTGAGAGATTTATGGATGAGGTGGCCTCTAAGATCCTATGATGGGGGATCTCGAGCTCAACTGACCCATAATGATAGGGATAAGGGAGGACACGAGGCACATGATCTAGAAGCCTCGAGAAACTTCTCTTTTTCCCACTTTACCCAGGGTACCGCTTTTCTCCTTCAATGACAGAGCGGTTCAGGTAAGAAATGCTTATGGAATAAGGGCCATAAGCGTTGGCAATGCTTGTGGCTAACAAGGGATAGGTGGTGTGATCAAGGTACCGCTCATGGATAAAAGGGGAAGTGCGGTGCTGAACATTTTTGTGAAATATTGACAAATGGTATGAGTTTCCACTCCAAGTGCTGGGATTAAGGGAAAATAGGTATGTTAAGAGTCTTATCACATGATGGTGACAGGATTTTGGTATAACAAGATGCCCCCCAAAGGATGAGTCTTAGAGGGATATGATAAACGAGAGCTTTGAGAGAACAAGTCGTTGCTATGAGGTAAAAATTTTGGCTTGATTGAAGCAAGTTGTCAAGTAGGCATCTGTAGTACATCAATATTTTGACTCATAGACACAAGTAACCAAATCATGGCTGCAGACCAATACAAGGCAGATCCATGAGAGGAATAAACAAGCATGGCTACTAGAATACAATGTAGATCCATGTGATAGAGGACTCAAACTTGGACATAGCTATCAGACATACAATGTAGATCTATGTCATACAGACGCAAATTCGAGCATAGCCACGACCATACAAATGTGGATCCATGCTAGATATACAAAACTCCATCGCAACCTAGGGAAAGCAATGAACGCTTTAAAAAAATACCCAGGGTCTTCGTCTCGTCTTCAACAAAGTACGATTCTATCCATGTGATTACAATGATTTGAAGTCAAACATGGTATAAACCACTTGATTTCCGGCCAAGGATGTGAACCGTTAACAAGTGCGAGGGAGATCACCATTAATGTCAATGATTCCCAAGGTACCCTAGTACAATATATTGAGTGTGAATAGATGTCCTGATGTCGAAAACCTAGTTGATTCTATCGATCAAAGGGTCAATGATGTGAACCTATGTCGAGAGCGAGAGAATTTGTCATTAAGGCATATAGATCTCAAGGTACTAAATATTGTTTCTAAGACTATTTCCGAGATGATGAGCTGATGTCGATGGGAAAAGTCTCGTTGAAGGAGGGCCATGATGAGTGCCACATTGACGACACGAAACTTGGAACATAGTTTTGGAATGATGTGAATGTAGTAACCATAAGACTGACTCAAAAATACGGACACAAAGACAGTGTGGATTGCAGAGGTAAAAATTCTTCAAATCCCCTTTGAACATCGGGCGGCACGACAAAAAGACTTGGCAGCATGACTAAACGGGACAAACACACAATGCAACAGTGGACAATGCATTCTTTTGAAAGACTCAAAGGAGTGGCATGACTCATGAAAGTGGATCATCGCAGAGATCAGCTGAATACCCAATTGACTGACATGATGTGTAGGCAAGTGTCATGTTCAAAGGTAACGAAAAACAATTGCCATTATTCACAAAATGATTCCCTTCCCATTTCCCCCATCATGATCGATGAGTGCCTCTTTTCGGTTTTATGAGTTAAAAGAGGGTAACAAACACTCGATATAGCTTGTCGGAAGACAAGTCTAGACTCATATGTTTTACGAACCTGAGAAAGGAGGGGTTCATTCCCAAAACGAGTCTCTCAATGTTTAATTTAACGAGTCCACTGAAAGAAAACTCGGTATCGTTCATGTTTAGAGAGTCTGAACGAATACAGAAGAAGACTCCAAAGGGGTCCTTTTTTGTATGATTTAGTCCCCAAGGCCCGAAAAAGTATAAAATCATACCTTTGGGAACTCTTCCAGTCATGATTGGCTAGAGTGTTCCTTTTTCGTAAATAGTCCTATTCGAACCGAAAAAGAGATATCCTACCGTCGGACGGACGACTCTTCAAATACTTTAACGAGAATGAAGAAGACAAGATCGCTCGATAATATTTTCGTATTTAGGGAGCCTAAAAAGAGTTTAAAGAGAACTCCGTGAAGTTTCTTTACACAATGTCACTTTTTACGAGCCTGGAAAGAATCAGAAACGGACTCGACAATCTTTTCGTGTTTAAGGAGCCTGAAAAGGAGGTGAAAAGAAGACTCCATGACGCTTCTTTACACAATGTCAATTTTTTATGAGCCTAGAAATAAACTGAAATGGGATCGGACCTTTGATACTGGGTTTAAAGAGCGTGATCAAAGTGTCGCAATAAATGCTCATCGACCTTTTCTGTTTTATGAAAGTGCGAAAAAGCCATAAACAAACTTCAAAGCTTCTTCCTATAGTTATCTTATCCTACAATCGACTCAGAAACAAGTGTTAAATGCATTTATAACTAGCATTAAGGGGTTATGACAAATAAAATTTGACTAAAACATGATTTTATATCAAAACTATAGTATGTCAGACCCAAAAATGCCTATATAAGTTATGTAAATAGTAAAAAATCAAATCATTTCACTATTTACCCAGAGAGGAGAGCATTTGGAACACTTTCTTAGCTAGATCTTCAACAACTGATACCGAGAGTTCCCATTGTCCGTTTTGAGCACCGTTAGTTGCAGGTAACGGCTAAAACCCTAATCTTTCATTTCATAGCATTTATTTTGAGTTTTGGGCTCATATGGCAAGCCCTAAAACCTTAAAAGCGGGCACCGCACCTACCCCTTGTGGGATACACGGTACCTCCCAAGAACCATGCCTATAACATAGTTGACAGGCGGTGCCACCACCTATCCCCAATGGTGCACGGGCAGTGCCGGTCGTGGAGATTTTAAACTAATAGCATTAGCAATATAAAGTCATTCTTTCGATTTTTAATGATTAGGGATGATTCTAATGCATGCTATGATTGTTTGATAGGCCTTGGTTGCTCAAAACATGGTGATATGTAAAGAAAGATCACATGACAATGATTATGCTTTTGCCGAGAGAAATGTGGGTTGTATAGCTGCATTATAAGAATGTGGGTTCTTGAAGTTCTTCCGGACCCCAAGCATGGTGTCACACGTGCGGTTACTGGAGCACATGCTGTGGATGTGGAATCCGAAGCAGCAGTACTTCGAGGTGGGGGTCCATATTCTTACAGTGGAAGTAGATGATGTCTACTTCTTGACTGGTCTCTTGAGACAGGGTGCCCCCATCTCACTAACAGGTTCCCGTGGAGGGGATATTACCACTCGAGAGCTTATAGATAGTCACTGTGCTCCAGGGACGAGGACATCGGGGAAGAAAATCCCCATCAGAGTAGTGACGGATGGGCCTCTATGGACCGTCCTATTTACTATGCAAAGGGTGGCAAGGAGTTAGGGTGTGCACTAGGCTTCTAGGACACACATGTTGTATGCCATAGAGGCCATGGCACCCACGGTATTCAACTAGGCGGAGGCCATGCTTCCAATATTTAAAGATCAGCTGACTAAGTGTCGACAAGGAGAGCTAAAGTAGTTTGGCTTTGGTTCCATTTTAGCTTGCTTCTTCTTTGAGCGGGTACCACAGATGAGACCTCGGGTGGTCTTTCGGAGTCTGGGAGCGCAGGACCCCCGTATGCTAAGGTGGGTCAGGTCATGGCTTGTATAGGAGCAGGTAGGGGAAGGGTGAAGTTCGATGACCTATTCTTCAGATGGCTTCGAGATCAGATCCTCATGGTTGAGGATTATGCTTACGCAGGTACAGACTTCACCAGAGATCCTGACCTACCACTCCCACCTGGCGGAAAGTGGGACGACATCAATAAGAAGCAAGAAACCCTAAAATGGATGAAATGTTTTTATGTTTTTTAATGTTTTATATTTTTTATGTTAAGTGACGAGACCTATATATTTTCAAGCAGATGTTGGAGCAACGCGACCTAGAGGAGCTTCTCTGTTGGATAGGTGAGCTGGAGCCCGCTTTGTGCCACAGGGTGATGACATCATCGAGGAGTTAGAGGAAAAACTAGAGAGGTTGACGTTGGATATCCCATATGCTTCCATAGATGACCTCCCGATGAGATATCAAAGACCCATAGCGGGAGTACCGGGTCGATTTAGTAGGCTGCTGTGTAGAGTAGCTCGAGCAGTGATGTGCTATCATGAGCACCACTAGTGTATGAGATATGTACTAAAAGATAATAGCTTTAGGATTTTGTATGATGATTTTTCCTGAAAGCCTATGTGCTTCAGATGAGGTCTCGGGACCTATTTTTTGTAAACTTTTTTGTATATATATATATATACAGACTTTTACTTGGTGTTTATATGTCTCAAATGCTCAATGTATTTTACATGAGTTTTATGTGTCTTTAAATGTTTATTTACAATGTACCATGTTTGATTTCAATGTCATGAATGGACAATATGCCAATCTAGGATGTGATTATCCAATGAGTTAGCAACTACATTATGTTCCCTAGGGATATGCCTATAAGTGATGGTTTCTAATGATATTTCTAGGAAACGTACTCTCCGAAAGAGGCAGAGGAGCATAAGGTTTCTAATGGTGTAAACATGGTTTAAATGGCAAACCACGAGTTGTGATTCCATCAAGACTACTAGATCACGAAAAACCTGGAAGGAAGCTTCAATCAGAAGACCAATGATTGCTTCATACTCGGCAATGTTATTAGTAGAGGGACCTATACAAACCGCTCCTGAAGTGAACAAATCTTTAGCTGGGGAATAGAGGACCCAAGCAGCCAAGGGGAGATTCAAGGTGTAGTGGCAAGCACCATCAGCAAAGCCGTAGAAAGTCATCTGCATGACCAAAACATGGTATAAACAGATGTGGACACTAAACTCAAAACCATCTTGAAAATACTAAAAGCACATTGAAAGTCTATCAATATGCATATATACAAGATACTATCCAAGAAAGACCTAGGCATAGTACCTTTTCAGGTACAACCCATTGCGAGGTTGCCCCAAAGGGATTCCATCATAATCAACGAGCTCGTAGGCTCCTTTCTCTAAAACCTTAGAAATGAGGAAAGGTTTGTACCACATGGACTCGAACTTACCATTCCCTAGTTTGTCATATCTCTGATCATAATTCAATACTAGGTCACCCTCGTTAAAGACACGAGGTTGGAAGGATTTATCATACTACGCGTTGACGCGTTTCTTATGTGCCTCATTAGCCAAGGAAGCATCTCTTCGAGTCTCATCAAGGTTATTCAAGTACAAAAATATTTCTTCCTCTGCGGAAGTATCTGGGAGAAGTTCGACGGAAAGTTGTAAAGATGGAATCTGACATTGAATTGGTAAGACAACTTTGAGTCCATAGACAAGCTGGAATGGCGTGAAACTAGTGGCTATTTTCACCGAAGTCCGATAAGCCCAAAGAGCGGAGAAAAGAACATGGTGCCAGTTGGATTTATGATCTCCAACCATCCGACAAAGCATAGTTTTCAAAACTTTGTTAATGGCCTCCACCTGACCATTAGCTTGTGGATAATACGACGTAGAGTTTTCATGGAGAAAATCTAGCTTGGTACTTAGTTCCTCCATCATTTAATTACGGAAATGGGATCCGTGATTAGTAACAATGGACTGCGGGACTCCAAATCTAGCTATGATATGATTGAACAAGAAGAGAGCGACAGTCTTACCATCTTTTGAGTATGTAGGCATGGTCTCAACCCATTTTGTGAAATAATCAATGGCTACGATGATGTAACCATGCCCCCCCAGCTAAGGTAGGCTTACAATGCATGAAGTAAATCCCCCATTTGGCGAATGGGCCAATGGAAATGATGGGGTGTAGCGGAGCAGGATGGGTGCGCTTTTTAGGATAAAAGTGTTAAAAAGGCGGGCATTTCTTAACAGACTCATGACAGTCTTTGAAGATAGAAGGCCAGAAATAGCCAGCGCAAAGAATTTTCTGGGCTATAGCCATCCCAGATAAATGACCTCCACATGCTCCAGAGTGGCAATCATTCAACACATGTTCAGCCTCCTCATGGGTGAGGCATCGTCGGAGAATTGAGTCAATCCGACGTCTATACAAGGTATCATTCAGGATGAGATAGTATTTTACGTGGTGACAGATATGGAGGCGATCATCGTGGGATAAATGCAGCTAAAATCATTGTGTTTGGAGATAAATAAGCAAATATCCATACCAAGGACCAGTAGTGCTAATTAGGAACATGAATTCATCCGAAAATGAATCACTAGGCTTAGATTCCATCGAAGCACAGGGAATATCACACATAAGCTCGGAAAAGACCAAGGATTTCTTTGATGTGGCTTTGGAAAATTCCATATCAAACTCCTAAAGTATGACTATCCAGCGGGAGTACTTGCCCCTGAGCACTTGGTGAGTCAGGATGTAATACATAGGGTTCTGGTCTGCCAATACAGTGGTAGTGCGGAACAGAATGTAGTGACGAAACTTTTGTATAGCAATGACCGTGGCCAATGCTAACTTTTCCACATGTGAATAGCGAGTTTTAGAATCCATGAGATTCTTACTGGCATAATAATTCACGTGCTCCTGGCCGTGGAGATTTTCCTACGCTAAATCCATAGCGATGGTAGTAGCGGAGGCAGCAATATACAGGAGAAAGTACTTTGAATAATTTGGGGGGTGTATCATGGGTGAATGAGTCAAAGCATGCTCAAGATTATCAAAGGCACATTGGGCTTGGTCATCCCAGAAGAATGGGGTATTCTTCTTGAGGAGACGCATATAACCATGCGTTTTCTCTACGAAATTGCAGATGAAATGGCGGAGAAAGTTTGCCTTCTCTTGCAAAATTTGGAGTTCAAGGAGATTAGTTGGGGTTGGTAGATCTAAAATGGCGGTAATTTTCAAAGGATCGATCTGAATGCCATCTTTGGATACCACAAAACCTAGCAGACGTCCCATCTCAACGCAAAAAACACACTTGTGTGGATTAAGCCATATATTATAATGACGAAATCTCAGGAATATCTCTCTAAGATGACCAGGGTGGTCCTCCCATCGCTGTGAATGAGCAGGGAGGTTGTCAAGGTACGGTTCAACAATATGTTTAATATCATGAAATGCATAGGACATCACACACTGGAACGTGGCTCCAGCTTTTTTCAAGCCAAAAGGTAACTTCTTATATGCAAAGGTTCCCCATGGGCAAATGGATTCCATCTTATGCTGATTGGAGGGTAATATCTCAATCTGATTATAGCCAAAGAATCTATCCATGAATGAAAAGATGACACTTCCAGCACAGTTGTCAATAATCTAATCGATGTGCGGAGTAGGAAAGTTGTCCTTGGGACAAGCTTTATTCAAATCCCTAAAGTTGATACAGACTCTAATGGTGCCCTACTTTTTATTGACAGGGACAACGTTCGATACCCATTCAGTTAGGGGTACAGGATAAATAAACCCAGCTTTGAGAAGTTTCTCAATTTCATCTTTAAAAGCTGTGGCCTTTCAAGGATGGACTTGACTTAGTTTTTGCTTGACAGGTTTAGCCATGGGATAGGTTTTAATCTCATGGACCACAATGGATGGGTCAATCCACGGCATCTCTTCATAGGACCAAGAAAAAATATCACGAAATTCTTTTAAAGTGTCTTATAGGATTTAGATTCATCTGCCAAGCAATTCTTCCCAACATGAACATGCTCGATAGTATCAGGCTTGGCTGATATGTCAATCGGATTTGTCTGAGTAATGTTGCAAAGGTTTCCTTCACAATCTGTATCTTGCAACAATATAGGACTTTGGGATACGTTGACAATATCAGTAGGAAACAAGGATGCAAAATCATGGCTAACTGAACTGGTGTTGGGTAAGAACATGGATCTATGATGGTGATCCTCCCAAATGGACTCATCCATATTCATGATCTCCATAATGGACTCATCGAAAGGAAAAGTATCAAAGAGATAATCTAGAATAGGAAGAGAAGGTTCTAACTAGTACAGTAAATGGTAATGATCCGAAGCCACTAGATGAAGGTCATCCATGTGATCATTGAAAAAGGTTTGAATGGTGTCATACATTGCTTTGTGTGAACTCAACGAGGTGGATTCAACAACTTGTTTACCCTTAGGCTCATAGTCAAATGAGGTGATCATATCAACTGCCGCGGTATCCATGCCAGGATGAGTGGAGGGAAAAATACCCATAAGGGATGAATCCTTCAACATGCCTACCCCAATCGACTGGTAAGGAGGAGGGGACTGGCCTAACATGGGGTTGTTATTATTCGTGGAGGTAGTAAAATATGGCGTACAAAAATCAAGCTGGTCAATAGTAACAATTCTCCCCAGATGTGAAAATTGGACTGCTCGAAATACTATTGAGGCGACAACAGTCATGGCATAGAACCAATTTCTTCCTAGAAGGAGGTTGTAATCTAAGGGGGAATCTACCACTTCTACTTGAATGGAAACAGTTTTGCACCCCAGCTCGATCGCTAGGGCTGATATGAGACCATGGGGTTGGAAACCCCGTCCGTCAAAGGCTTTAAGGGTCGTAGGTGATGTTACAAGTTGGGGAGAGCCGAGAGCCTTCCGACAAGATAGAGACAAAACCGAGGTTGAAGCTCCTTCATCTAGTACCATTCGAAAAACCTTCTTTCCAACTACTTTCGTAATGATCTGAAAAGCAAGTTTATGCGGTAACCTAGACTTATAGTTCTCTATATTGAAATGAATCAAGTTAGTAATATTCGGGTCTAAAGCTCCTAATGATGTTAACAAGTTTTTGCGCTGTGTAGGGAAACGTTGGAGTACTTCTAAGGTAGACATGGCACAAGGTGCTTGAGTGATATATTCAACTACATTATAAAATTGAGTAGCTCGGGCATTAGGGTTAAATATTACCTTCCGAAGAGTACTCATAGGTGGATGCAAAATCATGTCGAGAGTAGGATTCTCGATAGCTAAGGGGACAATAGACGAGGATTCAAGAGAACTAGTAGAGGGAGCTTTCCTTGAAGAAAAATGATCTTCTTTTTTATCTATGGGTTTGTCATAATTTTGACTTCGAGTTTGCAGATTGATGGTATCTGAGGACATCATACGAATTTCCTCTGACGTACTAGAGTTACCCTGATTAGACATGTGGTCTATCAGTTGTTGTTGAGAGGGAAAAGGATCCGTAAGTACTGTGGGTGTGGGATTGGACTTCAGAAACTGGGAGATTATGTCCCGACGAGGACACTCCTTTGAAAAATGGTCAACTCTACATAGAAAACAGGGAAATTTTTCCTTTTTTTTCCCTCTATCGTTATCACTGTTGGTTGGTCTTGGATTCTCCTATTGGTTTTTAGGTTTTTTATTTCTATTTTTACCTTTATTTTTATTATTACCTGAGTTTTTAGTACTTTGAATGGAATTGACCTCGGCTAAAACCTTAGGAGTTGAAGGAGTAGGGGTGGCAGTTTGGGGTTGCATGGCAGGTTTCACTGCTGATGGGGACTGGATGGAACCAACAATCCCATCAACATGTACTTCTGTTGGTGGCTTGGCAGGATCAGTGCTTGGGTGAGGAGCTTGAGGAATCAAGTCATAAAGGGTTCTAGACTCGGAATAGACCAAGTCTAGATACTGGGCTCTACTAATAGCTTGCTCTTCAGTAATGGCACCGCCCATAGCCACATCTCAGGAAATAAGAGGAAACAAGGATTTGGTAAACCAGTCAGCTAATAACTGATCCGAAATAGGGGCCTTAATAATCCTTATCCACCTTCTCCACTCGTCAATATGATTGGATATGTGGCTGGAGGTGTTCTGTCACAGAGAAGTTAAAAATATCAGTGCCTGTTTCATAATGAATATGGAGCTGAAAGTGTGTAAGAAACACGGTTTCCAATGAGCCAAAATCCATAAATGAATGTTGTGGGAGTTCAATGTACCACTTCGCAGCTGTATTGGTCAAAGTTCGCTGAAAGAGTCATAACCGAACGGAGTCATCCATGAGGGAGTTTGAAGAACACCACAAATGGAATGTCATAACATGGTTCTTCAGATCGTCTCCCTGCTTCCCATTGAACTTCAGGATTTCCAATGGTAACTTTACCAGAATAGGAGGCCACGAGGGATTGTGTCGAATGGGGTCATTAATCAACTTGGACAAATCTGGTAAGTCCAAAGTTATTAGGAAAGGTAACTATCGGTTGAGTTGCACATACTGGTAATATTGGTATGGCATATAATTACCAGTAGGACCATAAGTGGACTGAAAGACAGGTTGCTGTGGCGAAGAACTGCCGAAAAACCCACCCACAGGAGGTTGATTTCTGGGATCAGAATTGCTAGGACCACTAGGGCCTCCAGGAGGAGGACCACCAGGGCCACCGGGACCACTAGGACCACCAGGACCACCAGGAGGTGGACCACTAGACCATCCAGAGCCACTAGGGGGTAAGCCTCCAGACCCTCCAGAACCACTAGGTGGAGGGCCACCAGACCCTCCAGGTCCATAAGGAGGAAAGCCACCGGGCCTCCCAGGACCACTGGTACCATAAGGAGGAAAGTTGCTAGATCCTCTGGGACCATTAGGCCCCCCAGGGGGAGGACCTCCATAAGGTGGTCCTCCGGCACCTCCCGCTGTATGTATAGGTATCCCCCCCATATATGGCATGTAATACCAGTTGGGTTGCCCCCATGGCGTAAAAGTATTACTAGGGTATTGAATTCCAGCATAAGGCATCCCTATAGGATTAGGTGGATGATTAATATTACCTACATGTATGTGATAACCATAACCTCCAGAAGATTGAATGGTTACAGGTTGTGCCCCCAAGGGCTGACCTGAACTATATGGGGGATTAACCGCATTAGTATGGGTGGGAGGGACATAAACTATAGATGGTTCTATATTAGAGGTATGTCCTTGACTAGGCACAATTTTGACGTCAGATAACATAGGTCATGCCGAGGGTTGCCCCCCGGCACTAGAAGGTACTGAGGAAACAAGAATTGAAGGTTGAGCCCCAGGTGCAGAAGAGCTGGGAGGATTAGGAACAGACATAATATGGGAGGTGGTGGAGGTGGTATTTTGAATTTGGTTGTGGGGTGTTATTGGACGATCTATAATCGGTTCAATGGGTCTCATAGAATCGACACGTGAACGATATCCCACAGGAACAGATGTGGAACATGATGGTGTCGGGCCTAATAGGTCATCTATATTCTTATCAATATCCTATGCACAGAGAATGGTAGCATGATATTTCCTACGTTCTTCTTCATCTTCATAAGAGTTTAAATGGGTACTGAATGAGGCAATGGCCTGTCCTATAGGGGTATCCCAAAATGGAGCATTGGGACCAAAATCCAGACGGGTAGTATCATCAACATGACCTTCTGTGGGAGAATGGAACAAGGTATTTCCCCGAGAAGGCTGTTGGACCAAGGGAGGTGAGTGTGAATAATATGGTCCTCCACTTTCTGCAACCACATTATCTCCCACTTGGGAGGTGGTAGCAGCTCCTTGGTCGATAGCTTCCATTGGGTTTTCTCCTAAACCAGGACTAAAATTAGGTGGCAAGCCCCATACTCTTCTGGACTGTCTTAACTTAGCCAGTTTGTACAGTTCCTATCTAACCTAGGGTCTAAAAAACTAGAAAACACACCAAAAAATTTCCCTACTTAAGCTATAGGTCAAATCAAGCACACTTAAAATGATAGGAGGAGTTCAAAAAGTCAGGTCTCTCACAAGGAATGTCAAGAAGGAGCCACTCGCGATATACCTCAAGGGTACGTGCATAGTAATCTCCCCGAATGTTGTTTTCGATGTATGGCTCTAAGCAAGATGACTAAAGGGCTTTTCTCAGATAGACAAGGTATCCTAGTGGGGTCTCCCGATATACTCAAGGTACGTGGGAGCTCGAATCGGTAGTAGTGTTATCTAATGCATAATCGTACACAAGGGGCCTTCCGATATATAATCGAGTATGTGAAGTACCTTTCTATATACCTCAAGGGTATGTGAAAGGCCATTATATATACCGACAGTATGTGGAAGAACTGCGCGAGTCCCAAAATGTAATGCGGACAAATAACGACAGATCCTACGCTTAACAACACCGGAACACGTCTCTAACCTATCACTCCAATTGATACGTAAATTTTAACCTATAAGTATCGTTGATTTTAAAGTGGATGATTAGGTGAATGCATGATGTTTTGACATAAAAGTAAAACCATGCAGTATGCTTATGCAAAATATCTCACTTTACCGTTCAGTATGCCTACTTACGGGAGGGAACGAAGAGTATTTCCTTTTGTTTCAAAACCAAAAATACTTCCAAACAACAGTCTTGAACACAAAATCAAAGACAAGCAACACTTTCCAAACTGATTTCTCTTTTCTGAAAGCAATAAGAAGGGGAAGAATCTATTTTCCTAAAAGAAAAACAAGAAGCACACTACATGCAAATGCACTCTATTTTTTCAATTTTCTCTTAAAACATAGGCAAATCTAACTTAAAACTACCATATTTTTTATTTTGATTGAGATAGTACTAAATGCATAAGAGATGAAAGAACATGAAGAGCCTGAAAGCTTGTAAAGCCAATCAGAGATCTAATGTCCAACGCTCAATGATGATAACCTAGTCTCAGTCAAAAAATTTCTTTTTTAAAGGAAGGAAAAATAAGTTCTCTATGCAAACAAGAAATGAAAATAAGATGCTAATCAAATGTTCTTCTTTTAGTCTATATAACAGAAATGAAAAGAGATCTTACTAACACCCTAAGCTTTTCAAAAAACAAGAAATCCTTTCGCAATCACAACCAACAAGTACCAAAGTGTATGAACAATAAAAAAGTATAATCTAGATTTTGAATTTCCCAATCAAACCAATATTAAACCATAAAATTTCAAACCACAAGCATCAGATTCTGTCACACAAGCCTGCCAGTGCAGGACTGAAAGCAAAACAACCCAATTTTTTACAAAAAAATGAGGAAAAGGAGGTCTTGGAATGATGCCTACTTGGCACCGCGCTTCTCGGGTGTTGACAGAGCAGTTCTATCCCAGCACGGCTTCTCACCAATGGGATACAGGTGGTGGCATCGCATACTGCCCACTCTGTTCAGGCGGTTGCACCGCTTCTCGTACACTATGTAGGCGCGGTTCCCTGTAAAAATCCAAAACACAAAGAGAATGATAGATCAAGTCAGAAAAATACCAGATCATGGTAAAGGCTGATAGAGTGAGTATAAAAACAGAGCATAAAAGGTCGAAATGATTCAGATATGAACAGATCTAGAAGTTTCAAACCCAAATTCACTGAGTCAGATAGCTGATCTAACTAAAGAGAGTTGGAGAAGGAGCCTGAATTCGGACAAGAGTTGAAGAACTGAGGAAGATCAGAATAAATGATACATATATCTATTCCCTAGCAGAGTCGCTAGATTTGTTAGCAGGAATATTTCACCTTCTGCGGATAGTAAGGTGTTCCACTAGTCTGAATGGTTCAGATCCAGAACAAATGAACAACAAAGGTTGAAGACGCTCCCTAGACGTCGTAGATATCTGGAATGTGATTCTTCGATAGTAACCTTGTGTACCTGCAATCAGATTAAACATGCAAACACATCAAAGCTGCCAGAATATAATGTACTGATCCATGTTAGTGACTAAGGAATCTAACAACATATACATGTGAAATCAAACAACAAAAGTAATGTGGGACGGAAATCAGCTTTGCATTAAGATAAAATGGAGAATTTTACAACCAATTAAGCCTTAGTGTTGACATGCATCTCCATGAAACCAAACAATATCATCCTCATAAGCTCCAACTTTTGCTCTCTATGCTCTTTAATGGCTTGGGCCAAGTAATCAATCCAACAGCATAACAATACCTTAAGAGTTATCCCCTCAACCATGGAAATGAGCTCATATTTATAAGGCTCAATGGATAGGAATGGTTGAGAGATTTGTGGATGAGGTGGCCTTTAAAATCCTATGATGGAGGATCTCGAGCTCAACTGACCCACAATGATAGGGATAAGGGAGGACATGAGGCTCATGATTTAGAAGCCTCGAGAAACTTCTATTTTTCCCACTTTACTGAGGGTACTGCTTTTCTCCTTCAGTGACAGATTGGTTCAGGTAAGAAACACTTATGGACTAAGGGCCATAAGCGGTGGCACCGCTTGTGGCTAACAAGGGATAGGCGGTGCGAGCAAGGTACCACTCATGGATAAAAGGGGAAGCACGGTGCTAAGCATTTTTGTGAAAGATTGACAAATGGTATGAGTTTCCACTCCAAGTGCTGGGATTAAGGGCAAATAGGTATGTTAAGAGTCTTATCACATGATGGTGACAGGATTTTGGTATAACAAGTAATTGAAGAGCAAGAAAACTATAGTCCATTGTTGTCATAGCTTGCTTATACTTGAGTCTGCATCCCTTGGAGCACTTTGTGTTCTTCCCAAGCTTTCTTTTGTTTGTGAGCTTGCTATCGAGAGATGGAGGATTGAGGTGGTGGAGGCCCAGGTGGAAGATTTAGTTTCTTTGATTCACAGACATGCCGACAGAGGTTGTCACTCATGTAATCTCTGATTTATATTAATAGAAATATCTTTTCCTATCCAATGATGTGCATTTAAATGAATATTGAATCCATGGATGCTTTTAATTGCTTATACATTATTGATTATATATTCTGGAGTAGGTCTAACACCATTATATTGCATGCTTGTCTTGTTTACTGTCATTGAGAGAGCAAATTGATAACACAAGCCGGATTGGAAAAATCTCAACAGGGATCTACATCAACCGTCTGGAATAAGGTATGTTTCGAGATCCTTTAGTGTTAGATGTTTTATTTCTTTTGCATATTGGGAAGGGATTGATTTCTACGGTTTCTCTGTCTGTTGTAGTACACCCCAATATGAAAGAGAAATAAAACAAGAGGCATATGGAAGGCCAAGAGACAAGTGACTTGGATCCACATCAAGGAAAAATCTAAAACATTTGGCCTTTTGCACACATCCTGATGTACGCGGGTTTAGGGGTAATATTCGCGCGTATACGCGGAGAAGGGATTAAAATTCACGTACAATAAGTAACATGTGTTTTTAGGGATGATCTTGGAAACATCAAAGGTACAAAAATAGTCCATGGGGTCCAAAGAGTCTTCAGAGGAGGGATAGGGAAGGCCATATATATGTGATCTACCATGTGTGGTAAAATTAGCTATAACAGATTTCCCCTAATGTGTGAGGACATATACTTTATCACTGGTTTGTCCTGACGAGGAGAGATGGTGAATCTCTGATCTCATGGGCCAGGAGGCGGGTTGACTATTGACGAGTACATAGCTGTGTATTGCTTTTCAGAGATGAAAAAGATTGGGAGTCAAATCCTGAAAAAATCTATCCAGATTCTGGGACAGAAGGCCATACTATTGGCATTAGGCAGGATTATGGGGTTAGATTCACTCTACCAGGCCTCGCGACCAATGATGTTCTATTCGGTGGAGTGTATGAGACCTACAGTGTATGACTGGAGCACGATGTTGTTGAGCAACATGAAACAATAGCTCAGTGACTGCAAGATGCGAAGGGTGCGAAACTTTGGGTTTGACAGCATACTGAGCAGGTTCTTCTTTGAGTGGGTACCAAAGCTAAGCCCTAGAGTGGACATTGTTCCACACGGAGTTCGGGATCCAGCCCAACGATGTTGGGCAAATCTTATGCACAAAATGAGCAGAGGTAGGGTGGCTAACCCCTACCCAGCATACTTCTTTCCATGGTGGCGGAGATAAATCATTTCCAAAGATGAATACCCCTATGTAGGGATACACTTCTGTGGAGATCCAAATATGCCGCTACCACTAGGAGCAGCTTATGGCGACATAGGTAACGAATCCCAAACCTACGTTTTAAGTTTTTGAATTATTTAATTTTTTGTGTTTTTTGATATATTGACTCAAAGACATATTTTTTGTGTGACAACACATAGTGACAATATGTCATCTGTATGCAGATGTAGGACCACGGTGGCCAGAAGGCTTCCCTCTTCATCAACGGAGGGGAAGAGGAGATGATATCATGGGTGCGGATGCAGAGTGGATGCTCCAGAGAATCCACATGAACTTTGTTCGCTTGACACATAGGGTACCCATGGTGCAAGTCGAGGACTTTCCTAAGGCCATGCAGCGTCAGGTGGTTGGTGTACCATGAGCATGGGTTTGACTCTTTCTACGGCTAGCTAGAGCTTTAGTGCTATATCATGATCAGAACCCCCCTCCTCCTTAGGCTTAGAGACCCGAGTGTGCTCATTTTTGTATGACCGTGTATTATATTTTGCTGGCTCGGAAGCCCCAATTTTGTATGACACTTATGTATTATGACATCACTTTTTTTGGATATTGATGAAAAAATTTATGATGATCGATTTTATTTATATTTACATGTGTGAAAAAATGTATGTTTGTGATATGCTTATGGTGTATAAAACAAATGCCAATATAACACATAGTTAGTATATGAGTCAGCAACTTGATTAAAAACTCTTGGAACATGAATGTATGTTATATTCTCAAATTACTGTTCTAGCAATCTCACACGTAAGAACCTTCATAATAATGTCGGATCCGTAATACGATACAAGCCATTAAGCTGTGAAACCACTAACTACGAATCAAGATGTACCTCAAGAGAATGAACACCATGTGAAATGGCATCATGCAATAACTCAATAACGGCACTATATTCAGCAACATTCTTCGAAGAAGGCCATAAACATACGCCTCCTGAAGACAATACTTGACTCGTAGGAGCATAAATCACCCAAGCAGCCGAAGTTGAGTTTTGAGTGTGGCGGCTAGCACCATTGATGAATCCTATGTAAACAGAAGACTCCATCGACATCTACCATAAGAAACGAAAGTTAATCAACAAACCCAGTCACCATAAGAAAACCTAACTATGCAATTCAAAAACTGTACAATAATATACAACAATTAGCCCTGGCTGAAGATCATGCATAGTATTTTTTGAGATAGAGCCCATTTCTAGGCTCCGCTAAGGCTATCCCTTCATAATCAACCAGCTCATAAGCACCTTTCTCTAAGACCCGTTTAACCACGTAAGGACCATTCCACATGGGATTAAATTTCCCTGCCCCCAAGGGTTATTTAGTTTGATCCCACAAAAGGACCAAGTCACCTTCATTAAACCTCCTTGGATGGACATACTTATAAAATTGGACCTTAACGCGACGCTTGTTAACCTCTAGAGCCACTAAGGCATCTCATCGCTGCTCTAAGTGGACCAAACGTTCTTCCAATGCGGAAGTGTTCGGTAAATGCTCTACAACTAGCTTTAGAGAAGGGATTTAGTTTGATCCCACAAAAGGACCAAGTCACCTTCATTAAACCTCCTTGGATGGACATACTTATAAAATTGGACCTTAACGCGACGCTTGTTAACCTCTAGAGCCACTAAGGCATCTCATCGCTGCTCTAAGTGGACCAAACGTTCTTCCAATGCGGAAGTGTTCGGTAAATGCTCTACAACTAGCTTTAGAGAAGGGATTTCACATTCAACCGATAAAATTGACTCCACCCCATGCACAAGCTGATATGGAGAGAAACCAGTGCAAGTCTTAACCATGGTTCTATAGGCCCACAAAGAAGGATACAACATAATATGCCAATTGGTCTTGCTTCGTGTGATGGTTCGCTGGAGAATATACTTAAGTGATTTATTCACTGCTTCAACCTGTCCATTCACCTGAGGGTAATAAGAAGATGAATTTTCTTGCTTATACCCTAACTTGGAAGCCAACTCTTCCATCATTTTATTCTGAAAGTGCCTACCATGGTCAGTGACAAGCTCTTTCAGAATGCAAAATCGGGTGATAATTTGGTTGAACACGAAATGTGCGGCTGTCTAACCATCGAATTTAATTGTGGGAATAGCCTCTGCCCATTTCGTGAAATAATCAATAGCCACAATAATGTGATGATGCCCCCCAGCTAAAGCTGGTTTGCAATCCATAAAGCCAATCCTCCACTTGGTGAAGGGACCTACGATGACAATAGGATGTAATGGAGCTGGATGCAAGCGCATATTGCATGCAAACACCTGGCAAGGGTGGCACTTCTTGACCGTATTAACTCAATCTTTGAAGATGGACGGCCAAGAATATCCTGCTCTCAATATTTTTTGGGTTGTAGAAATCTCATATAAATGAACACCACACGCCCCTCCATGGCAATCATTCAGCACAACCTCAGCCTCATCATGGGTTAAAAAACGACGCAGAATGGAATCTACCTCAGTGGTACAAAGTGTTATCCACTATAAGGTAGCTCATGATGTAATCATCATCGCTCATCCCATGAAAGGTGAGTAGGGACTTTCAATGTTTGCAAATATATAATGATATCCCTTTTCCACGGGTCCAAAGTTGAGGTAAGGAAAATATGCTCATCGACAAACGTATCCTCATAAACTTCCTCCTCCTCCAAACTTGGAAAATCAAATATGAGCTCTGCAAAGATCAAATATTTCTTTGATTTCGCTGAAACGAACTCGAGATCAAACTCTTGCAAAATGACAATCCATTTATTGTATTTTCCCCCAGTCATCCTTCTAGTAAGGACGAACTGAAATGGACTGATATGAGCTACGACCAAGGTTTGGCGAAGGAGGATGTAGTGTCTCAACCACTGAACCACATGAATGGTAGCCAAGGCTAGCTTCTCCACATGGGAATAGTGAAGTTCTGTATCTACAAGGTTTCGTCTCAAATAATATATGACATGCTCATGGAGCTCCTCATCCTCCTAAACCAAAACCATACCAATCATCTCCACGCGGCCACACATATCAAGAAATCATGGCTATAGTCGGGTGGAATAAGCATGGGGGCTATTGCTAAGGCTCACTTAAGAGCATCAAAGGACTCCTGGGCTCACTCATCCCAGTAAAAAGGAGTGTCCTTCTTCAAAAGACGCATAAAGCCTTTAGTCAAATTGGAAAAATTAACCACAAATTTTTGCAAGAAGTTTTCCATGCCTTGCAAACACTAAAGATGTCTAATATTACATGGGGGAGACAATTGAAGTATTGCCTCAACCTTTAAGGGATCGACTCTTATACCCTCCTTGGACACGATGAATCCTAGAAAGTGACCAACAGTCACGCAAAAGATGCACTTATGAGGATTTAAACGAACTTGGTAATGACGACATCTTTCGAATACTAATATCAAATGATATGGATGACGCACCCTCAGATGAGAGTGAGTAGTGAGATCATCCAAATAAACTTCGATAATCATTTTGAGATCGTGAAAAATTAAGGTCATAGCCCGCTGAAATGTAGCTCCATAATTTTTAAGGCCGAAAGGCATCTTCTGATATGAAAAGGCACCCCAAGGACAAAGAAATGCGGTCTTTTGTTGATCCTCAGGCTTAATATGAATCTGATTATATCCAGAAACACCATCCATAAAGGAAAATACCTCACTCCCACCACACTCATCCAAAATCTAATCAATAAATGGTGTGGGGAAATTATCCTTAGGACATGTGTGATTTAAGTCACGAAAATCAGTGCATATATGGATCGCTCCCTACTTCTTATCTACCGAAATGGGATTTGAAACCCACTCCATCAAGGGAACGAGATAGATAAAACCATCTTTCAAAATTTTTTCCATTTCAGCCTTAATGGCGGGTTTTTTCCAGGATTCACAACAAGCAAATGTTGTCGAACTGGCTTCGCATACAGATAGGTTTTGATCTCATGTTTGACAATACGAGGGTCAATACCTGGCATCTCATCATATGACCAAGCAAAGATATCATGAAAATATTTAAATAGCGTGGTATACTCCTTAATCTCATCAGAGGAACAATATTCCCCAATGTAGACATTCTCAACCTTGCTAGGATCGCGAGAAATATTGATAGGAATAGTTGGTGATAAATTTTTCATGTTCCCATCAGGAATCCAACTAGGAGAGCTAAATGGAACCATGGGCCCACCAATATTCTCACTAAGAATCTCCCTAAATTCATCATGCTCCACACGGTCGAGCTCAGGAAGAAAATATGATCGATGATGCAAATATTCCCAAGGTGACTCAACCCCAGACATGGCCTCAATAATGGCTTCATCTGACGAAAAAACATCATCAAGGCAATCATGTGCATGTTATGACTCAACTACCCATGCAGGAAGCACATATGGGTCTTCCTCCTCCATCCTCAAAGATGAAGGCCTAGGCTCTGCACCTTGATCAAGATTCGCTTGATATGCTATCATCATTGTGGGCAACATCACGTTTGTTTCAATAGGTTCAACCGAAGAACTCGGTGAAGGAAGGATCCAAGGGTCCTCCATATGAGTAGTGCAAAAAGACACTGAATTCAATGAGGATGAAGCCCCACCAAAACTAGACCCAATCATAAGCATGGGTACAAGACAACTAAAGGTTCCCATAAGAGAAGGATACATACCCACGCCCACACTCCCAGTTTCTGGCTAAGAGTGATCGATAATTGGGATAGAAGCTCCTGATGATGCATTAACACACGGATTTTGGAATGACGTCTGATCAATCATAACAATCTTCCCATTAAACAGAAATCATATCACTCAAAAGGGGGAGGAAGCTACGGCTTTCATACTATACGTCCAATTCCGACCTAGTAAAATATTGTAGTCAAGGGGTGCATCAACTACCTCGACCTTGATCGCAACGGTATTCACTCCCAATTCGAATTTTAGAGAAGGAATAATTATGTGCACCCGAAATGATCTACCATCGAAAGGTGTCAACATGGTAGTGAATTGAGACAACTCGGGAGAACCTAAGCCCTTCCAACATGACAAAGACATCACAGAAGCAACAACGCCTTCATCAAAGACAGTGCATTTGACGGTCTTATTAAGACACTCAACATGAATCAAAAGAGATACGTAGTAAGGAAAGCAAGGCTGTACCCCCATGGTTTCAAATTTGATAATGGAAGAAGAGCTATCGTCACTAACCCCAAGAGCGGACAACAAAGCCTTCCTCTGCGAAGGACAAGTCTAAAGTACTTCAAGCGTGGACATCGCACAAGGAGTCTGGCCCAAATCCTTGACAATTGAATAGTTCTAGGTGGCTCAGGCATTAGGATTGTGCCTTGAACACTTTAGGACTCCCTAAGGAATGTGAGGCGAAGCTTCAGGTTTGTCCGTAGGTTTTTGGATACGCAAAGGGTTCTCGAGTGGAGAAGTTTCTTTCCCAAGGTTCAGTTGTGACGAACCATAATATTTCATGTGAGTCACAACCTTAGCAACACTCATCATGTTGATGCATCCATGACCACTATTGGCTTCTAGTGGATTTTGATTTCCACCTGATACACAATTAGGATCAATGATCCTCAAGTTCATATTTTGATTGTTGGGTAAAGGATTTGTCAACACAACTGGGCCCTATGCTATGAACCTCGAGGCATATTCCATACGAGCGCACAAGTAAGTGAGGTGGTCATCCTTAAACAACTTACAAGGAAACTTCACCTTACGTTTAGTCTGCTTGTCCCCCCAGCATTACGAGCATTCTTGTCATTATTATTTGCATTTTCGTTCTTATTCCCACCCTTACGGTTATTTTTCCCTTTTTTCTCCAGGTTGCTCATTGCCCTTCAAGTTTGACGATTGCACAGAAAGTACACTCACTGATTGGGTAGGTTGAGACGAAGTCGTGCCTTGTCCTGACATGGACTGGTTAATTGACAATTGGCTCACTTGTTTCACAACCGAATCCGCAGGTTTGGTACTTGTAGAGCCCACAATGCCATCATCATGTGGTCCAATCTTGAGCTTGGGATCAAAACTAGATTGCGAAGCGTTAGGAATAATCTCGTACAAAAGTCCATATTGAGCGTAGATCAAATCCAACTCTTGTGCCCTAAAGATTGCTTGTTCCTCGTTTTGAACTTAGGATGTAGAAACATCCTTTGCGATGTAAGGTAACAACAATTTGAGGAACCATTCAAGGAGAAATTCCGGTGGTATAAAGGCTTTAATCAACTGCTTTTGTCTACGCCACTCTTGAATGTGATTCAAAATGTGTGTGGATTTATCTTGCCGGAAGGTCGACAAGAGTTCAGTACCAACATCGTAACGTACGAGTAGCTGAAAGTGGTTGAGGAAATTCATGGCAAGGTCATCAAATAAAGCGTATGCCCCCTCGGTAACTCTATATACCATTTTTCTACAGGCCCTGTGAGGGTGTGTTGAAATAGCCTCAAACGGATTGAATCATTGTGTAATGAATTGGAAGAGCACCAAAGGTGAAAAGTGGTGACATGCTCACTAGGATATTCTCCAGCCTTACCCTGAACTTGGGAATGTCCAAAGGAAGCTTGTTAGGGATAGTCAGCCAGGCCGGGTCATGAAATACTGGATTTTTCATCAGTCTCAACAAGCCAAGTAAGTTTAACGTCACGATGGAAGGGAGCCTAGGTTGAACCATTCTATGCCATGCTCCCTGATAGTTATGGTTCATGTAGGGTTGATTGTTATAAATACCATGTCCTTGGCCATAATAACCTCCTCCCATTTGACCCATATAGGGCTGCATGGAAGCATTGTGATGTGGGGTACCTTGATTATGCGGTGCTACAAAGCCATAATTGAAAGAGTAAGTGGGTTTTTGATACCCGTACCCATAGGGTTTATAGTTTTGTCCATATTGTGGTCCATAAGACTGTCCATGAGAAGTTCCTTAAGGTGCTCCATGGGACGTCCCATGAGAAGTCCATAGTTAGGGATATGGGGAGCTACATGAGATGGAACATGAGACGATCCAGAAATAGGGATATGACCTCCCGACACAATAGGAGGTACTTGACTCTGAGATACTACCGTGCGAGCAGTCGCAGCACGAACATGACTAGTAGCAATATTCTGTCCCGAAGAACCACGTAAATTAGGTGGAGGAAGGGTCGTCAAAAATGAATTTGAAGGAGTAGGGTTCGAGGATGAAGGGGCATGTGAAGGAATGTAAGTGGTGTTCCCAATGTTCACTCGTCTCAATTCTGGTATCCGCATAGGATTACTAACACTAGGTCTAGGATGAACATGTGAGGATGCTTCCATAGTAGGGATGGAAGGTGTAATGTGACTAGTGCTCCCAAATCTCTCCACATGCAAAGGAATAGGAGTGACCCTAGGCGTAGTGCTAGAATCAATTTCTGACTCGACATGATGTGATGGATCGGGTGTTGTGATATCAGGCATGCCGTAACGAACATGACTAGTGCTTGTGGGTTCATAATGAGTCTCGTCTCTTGGAAACCAATACCAGCGACCTGTGAGTGAGGGATCATAGCCAGATCATGATGGTTGTTCGTGTGATGGATCATATGTTCTAGTGGGATCTTCCTCCCCGACCTTAATAGGTGGAGAGGACATCTCTGGAATCTCATCCTCATGACCTCCCATGGTGTGCGAATCAAAGTGAGAAGTAGTCTGCCCGAACTGTCTAGTTTCCTCTCCCAAAGGAGGAGGAAATGTGAAAGGCGGAAGTCCTCTAAATGGTGAGAACAGTGGGGTGCCACACCCGAATCCACAATGACTCAAAAAATAAAAGACTCAATATAATTACGCAAACCCTAGGCAAACTAGCGTGCACAGAGCATACACTTATAAAATGTAAAGCCAAATCGCAAGCAAACAAGGGTAGGATATGTGAGCTCCCGAATGAAGTAGGTATGTCTAGCCTAGGAGAGGCTTGAGACTCCCATACACAACAAGCGGAGGTTTGTAACCAATTATAGTGGCCCTTAGCTTCAATGCATACAATGACTGTGCTATCCGACCCCTACCTGGCCAGAACACCTGCAGGATAACCTCTGCGAAGTACCCCCTCGATAACCTAGGTAAGGGAACTAAGGTCACCTCAATATAATCAATGATCAGGTGGATAGTCGTAGGTGGTATTGACTATATGGGCAGGGTAGCAAAGCCCAAAACTCTCGAAAGAGCCCCCAGATACGAATATAATCCTGAAAATATCTCTGGTGCTACTTAGTTACAACTAGGGGTCATCCCAATCATAACCGCTCATACTGCCTCATGCTTAACTCCCTTGTAAGAGGAGGATCTTGAGAACACTAATTATATAAAGGATTTCACACTCTCACCTGGATAGACACCTAAATGTCTCATTTAGTGGTCTTGGAGAATTTACTCACAATGAACTATTCCAAGACCCTAAAACCTAGTCTTGTTGGTGCACCCTAAGAAAGAAAAGAGTGTAATTCATTTTATTATGCATTGATTTTAATTGGCTTATTACTAAAAGGGAAAACGGTCGTGTGACTAATGATATTATGACACAATAAAAAGTAAAATGCACACCTAACAATCAATGCAAATGTACTGTGTCAAATGAAGAACAGGGTATGCCACTACGTGAAATGCACAATTTTTCCTTCAAATGAATATGAAATCATTCCTATATGAAAATTTGACTAATATTCTCCAAGCAAACCTAATGCAAGTACCATGCTAATGCAAAATGCTAACAATGCATAATGATGCATAAAGAAAATGTTTTTGTATTTTCAAATTAAATGCGATAAAAAAGCAAAAGTATAACTCTACAACCCTTCGAATCTGCAAGCACTAACAGAAAACCATCAAGCAAAAGCACCAAGTTAAAAGAGACCTAATGCACTAATCCCAAAACAAAAAATAGAAAATGAAATGGCAAGAAAATTTTCAAAAATTTAAACTAACAAGGTGTCTCTGGTCAGAAACAGAGATGTATACAGACTCCATAAGCATCCAATAAGACTCAGCAATCATCCAAACTCACCTAGCAACACTTAATCTTCCCAAAAAGGCCAAAAAATCAAGGCATACGCCACTTTTCTTAGTAAATCCATGTACATACGCGACTATTCAGGGAAAACCCGCGTGTACGTGCGAATGTGAAAGCAAAACCCACGTACAGGAAGAAAAAGAGATAAAAAGAAGGCAAACAGACAAGCTGAGACAAATTTTACTCCTCTAAGACACTACTGGGAAAACATGCCCTCAGACCCAACTTAGAAACAGAGAAATCAAAGCAATTCAAGCACATTGAATGCCGAAAAACCCCCCAAAGGAAATGACTAGGAACCTCTGCAGTATCATCGCCAATTATGTTACGGAGAAAACTTCCTATGGCTTGGGGTGTACCACAACAAACAGGGAAACCGTAAAAATCAATCCCTTCCCAATATGCAAGAGAAATAAAACATATAACACTAAAGGATCTTGAAACATACCTTATTCTGGACGGTTGATGTAGATCCTCGTTGAGCTTTTTCCAATCTCGCTTGTGTTAGCAATTTTCTCTCTCTACAACAGCAAACAAGATAAGCATGCTATATAATGGTGTTTTCCTACTCTAGCATATATAATCAATAATGTATAAGCAATTAAAAGCATCCATGGATTCAATATTCATTTAAATTCACATCATTGGACAGGAAAAGATATTTCTATTAATATAAATCAGAGATTATATGAGTGACAACCTCTGTCGGCACATCTGCGAACCAAAGAAACTGAGTCCTCCACTTGGACCTCCACCACCTTAATCCTCCATCTCTCGATAGCAAGCTCACAAACAAAGGCAAGCTTGGGAAGAACACAAAGTGCTCCAAGGGACAAAGGGATGCAGACTCAAGTATAAGCAAGCTATGGAAACAATGGACTATAGTTTTCTTGCTCTTCAGTTCCTCTCTCTTCAATGTATCCAAAGGGTTCCTTATACAGTGCTTCAATGGGGTAATAGAAGATCAAATCCAAGCTATCTCGAGGCATATGGAAGGCCAAGAGATAAGTGACTCAGATCCACATCAAGGAAAACTCCAAAACATTTGGCCTCTTGCACACATCCTGATGTACGTAGGTTTAGGGGTAATATCCGTGTGTATACGCGGAAAAGGGATTAAAAGTCGCGTACAACAAATAATAGGTGCTTTTAGGGATTATCTTGGAAACATCAAAGGTACAAAAATAGTCCATGGGGTCCAAAGAGTTTGCAGAGGGACATGGAAGGCCATATATATGTGATCTACCATGTGTGGTAAAATCAGCTATAACAAAGGGAGGTTCGATTTTTGTTTCAAGAAGGGATATAGAGCTAAGCACTTTTGGATGTATATGCTGACTGATACTTATGACTCTCATGTAGGTGTTTGAATACTGAGACTGATTTATATATACATATAAGCCATTTTATCCTCTACATTGATTTTGTTTATGGCCAGTTTGACCACTCAACTTATGATTTCATTTCTTGATTAATGTTTTTATTCATTTGAATGCTCATATGTTGTCGACAAAATCAGTACTATGCTTATGAATGTTTATGGTTTATATTTATCTTTTATGCATTTATATCTCAGTTCTTCAATGTTATTTCATGATTTAGTGCCTGTATTAGTTTGCTGATTGTTTACTTTCTTGTGAATGAAATTTCAAACCAAAAATTACAAAAAACCAATTCCATTTTGCTTTTTGTTTCAAGATTGTACTAGCTTGTTCCTTTTGTAGTCTAGGAACAATTTATAGCACAAACAATGTCAAAAGAACTGAGGAGGACATAAGCCTACAGCTCAAAATAATAATACAAGAATATGAGAGACTTGAAGAAGAGATCATACAATTCAAGAAAAAGCTTGATGAAGGTTCTATTAAATCAAAGTTTGAGAGTAGATCAAAGATTCTAGATGACATCATGAATAGCCAAAGACCTTCAAATGATAGATCTGGTTTGGGTTTTAACAAAGAAAATAAACTATAAAGTTTCTCTTTCACTAATCAAGGAGGAAAAAAGAAAATCTATGCTGAAGCACTAAAGGGTCCAATTAAAAAGGAAGAAAGAAAGAAATTTATCGTAAACTCTCAAGATAAAAACAAAAATAATATGGTTCCCAAGAGACCAAATAGATATCTGCAGATATTTTTAGGTCACTGTTACTCCTGTAATAAATTTGGTCATAAAGCCTTAAATTGTAGAACTAATAGGAAGGTCCATGAATATAAGAAGAAGTCATCAAGTAATAAACCAAAATGAAATAACAACCTTTGTACACTTCTTAAAAAATATGGCATAGAGTGTTACAAATGTAATAACCTTGGACATATGGTAAGAGATTGTAAACTAACGACTCCTACAAGGACGACTCTTGCAATTAATTCTCAAGACACAAAACAAAAGAAGTATTGGAGGGAAAAGGAAGAAAATGAAAGTTCCATGATTGCTATATGTGCAATAGAAAACCAAAAACTATGGCACTTGGATAGTGGTTGTTCAAAACATATGACCGGTGACCCAACCAAATTCATAACATTAAAGGATAATAAGGGTAAAGTCACTTTTGGAGACAATCTATCCTCCAAGATAATTGGCAAAGGAACAGTTGTTGTTAATAAAAAAATCAAAGCATAAAATGTATTACTAGTAGAAAACCTCAAACCTAATCTCCTCGGTGTAAGTCAAACATGTGATTAAGGGCACATCTGTATTTTTACTTCAGAGAAATGTTAAATCGGGAAAAAGGACTCAGGAAGAGTTGTTGATATGGATATACGAATGTCAAACAATGTGTATATCCTAGAAAATGAAAATTAATGTTACTTAAGTATGGTTGATGAAAGTTGGTTATGGCACAGAAGGTTGGGACATTTAAACTTTGACAATATTGTCAGAATAAGTAAGAAGGAAGTTATAATGGACTTGCCTAAAATTGTAAAACCTCTTAACTCAGTTTGTAAACATTGTCAACATCGGAAGCAAACTGGAGCCAATTTTAAAACAAAAGAACATATGACCTCACATCCTCTGGAAATAGTGCAAACAGATCTCTGTGGCCCAACAAGAACTAAAATATTGCAATTTTAATATTATTTCATGTTTCTCATTGGTGATTACACAACGATGACTTGGGTGACATTTCTCAAAGAAAAATCAGAAGCCTTTGAGAAGTTCAAAATCTTCAAAGCAATGGTTGAAAATGAGACACATGTGAAAATCAAATGTCTTAGATCTGACGATGGGGGAGATTTTACTTCAAATGAGTTCAGTGAGTTCTGTGAGACACATGGTATTAAGAGACAATTTTTCTGCTGCAAAAACTCCTCAGTAGAATGGCATTGTTGAAAGGAAAAATAGAACAATCCAAGAGGCTTCCAGAACAATACTAAATGAAGAAAATTTGTCAAATGCATATTGGAAAGAAGAAGTATACATAGTTGTCTATATACTTAATAGAGGACAACTTAGAGTGAATAAGGACACGACCCCTTATTAACTATGGTATGGAAGGCCAACCTCAGTCAAATATTTCAAAGTATTTGGTAGTAATTGTTACATTAAAAGGAATGAGGATGACCTTAGCAAGTTTGACTCTAGGACTGATGAAGGAATATTTCTAGCATCCACCAAGAAGGAATATAGATGTTACAATAAAAGGTTACACAAGATTGTAGAAAGTGCATATGTAAGAGTAGATGATATAAAGCCAAGAAGAGAAAGAAGTCATGACATTGTTTAAAATACAAATAATGGAGAAAAGAAAGAGTTGCAAGAGAATGAAAGTATTCATGATGAAGAAGAAGGAATAGAAAAGGAAGATACACATGAAAGTGAAGAATACTCCCCAAGACGTGATACAAAAACTCCATCTAGAAGGATACAAAAGAATTCTCCAGAAACACAGACCATAGGTGATAAAAATGCTAGAGTTAGTACAAGGAGACAACTGACATTTAATGAACAGTGGAACCTAAGAACTTTAAAGAATCAAGAAATAACAATGAATGGGTCAAGGCCATGGATGAAGAATTAGATCATATTGAGATAAAAAAATACCTAGGAACTTGTCCCAAGACCTAAACATAAGAATGTTATAGGGACCAAATGAGTTTTCAAGAACAAATTCAATTAGGATGGTCAAGTGATAAGGAACAAGGAAGCATTAGTATGTAAGGGGTATGCTCAAGTAGAAGGGATTGATTTTGAAGAAACTTATGCTCTTGTGGAAAGACTTGAAGCAATCAAAATGTTTCTAGCACTCTCAAGCCATAAAAATTTTAAAGTGCATCAAATGCATGTTAAGTCTACAAAGTTTGAATAGAAAAATAGAAGAAGAGGTTTATATTGAACAACCTGAAGTTTTTCTATTATCAGAAAATAGAGACTATGTTTGCAAACTAAAAAAGACACTCTATGGTGTCAAACAAGCTCCACAATCCTAGTTTTCAAGGCTAGACAACTATTTAAAACAACAATGATTTAAGAGAGGGGTCACTAAAAGTAATCTCTACTTAAAATTAGAAGATGAAAATATGATCATTGTTGTTGTTTATGTAGATGACATCATATTTGGAAGCAATTTACAAATTCTAAGTGTAAAATTTGCCTTTGAAACAAAAAAGAAATTTGAAATGTTAATGTTGGGTGAACTAACGTTTTTCTTGGGGTTACAATTTTATCAATCAGACAAAGGAATCTTTATCTCTCAAACTAAGTAAATAAAAGACATGCTTAAAATATTTAAGATGGAAGAATCCAAACCTGTTAGTACTCCTATGATCACAGGTTGTAAATTAAGTAAGGACGACGAGTCTCTAGAAGTGGATCACACCATGTACAAATCCATGATAGGTAGCATGTTATATGTGATAGCTACAAGACCAGATGTGATGAAAGCTGTAGGTTTGGTTGCTAGGTTCAAGTCAATCCCTAAAGAAACGCATGTAACTACAATAAAAATAATTTTCAATTATTTAAAACGCATGATGTAGTATGGGTCATGGTATGAAAAGAGTCAATATTTCTCTTTAAAAGCATTTATTGATGTAGAGTGGGCATGAAGTGTTGATGATAAAAAAAGCACTAGTGGAGCAATATTCTTTTTAGGGAATTGTTTGGTATCATGGTCAAGTAAGAAACAATCCTCCATTCCACTCTCTATAGCCGAGATTGAATACATTGCTGCGCTATCATGTTGCGCTCGGGTTATTTGGATGAAACCAACACTAGAAGACTTACTTGTTAAATATGAGCATTCAATAATAATAACTATGACAATAATAGTGCTATTAATATGTCAAAAACCCCGTCATGCACTCCAAAACGAAACACATACCAATCAAGTATCACTTTCTAAGAGAACATGTGTCTCAGAAAGTTGTCAAATTAGAATATGTTTACACAAAAGCACAGATTGCTGATATATTTAACAAAACGTTACCCAAAGAAGCATTGAACATCTTAGACAACAGATGGGAGTAATTTCATTACATTAGATGTGAGAGAAATAGGAATGACCTCATGGGGAGACATGATCACAGGGGGAATTATCAGAAAGAAGAAATACGGGAAATCCTAAATAGCATAATAGATTATCCTTTGTCATTGTTGTCAAAGGGGGAGAATGTTTAGATGTTGCCATCAATACCAAAGGGAGAGATTGTTGAGAATGTAGTTTTCATTGATGTCAAAGGTATTCACAAATGACGAAGGAATAAACCAGTAGATATGGTAGCAAGATGAATTCCGCGATAAAAAAGGAAAAGGTTTAGTGTATGAGTAAAGAGAGAGTGCAGAGACTATGTGAGATCGAAATTGTCTGTGAAGAGCGTTACAGGAAGGAATTGATCATTCCACTGATCAATTCAACCACATATTTGAATATATGTATCTTAGAAAGATCAACAGTGTGGAACAGAGAGTTTTAAAGAGTGTGTATAGATCCACGGTTGGGATCAATTTCGATAGGTGAAAGGACGCTCGAGATAATACCAGACTAATAATCTATACGACTAAGGTTGTGCGCTAGAGATTAAAGGTGGAATATGATCAACGAATGAAGAAGATTTCGTTGTTAAAAGAGCGAGGAGGATAAAAGGTGGGTCAGGCTGCGAAATTTGAAACTAATCATGAAGAATAAGATCGAGATCAACAGACGAGGTTGATCATGGAAGCAGATCGACGACTTCCAGTTATTTCACAGGGAGAACTAGCGCGGATTAATAAAATCATGATGTGCACAAAATTTGAATAAAATACGCCTTATGATATTTGGGGTCCACCATCGATCTAGATCTAATGGTCCTCATGGATTTCATAGATTCAACTAGTAGGAAAGTTAACGTTCTGGATGGGAGCGAAAAATAGATTATTGGAAACTTGGATGGTTATTATTGAATACGCAAGGAGATTGACAATGGAGAATGATTTCCACAGAAATAAAAGGGAAGATCCATAAATCCACACTAGATCGTAGATCAACGATTAGGAGGGAACCCACAAAGCAATCAACGGTTCAAAATAAGGGAGGAGAGTAGAAGGAGAAGAATTGTGAAAGCAACATTTTGAGTTGTTTAGAACCTGCATTCTACAACCCGCGATCTGGAAGATCAACAGTCACAAAGAAACCCGTAGGAGATCAACGGTGTGGAACGATTGGTGCAGAAGCAGAAATCTTAAAATGAAATTTTGGAAAAGTCACAAACCTGCTTTCTGTTATCCGCATCTTATCTAATATCAACAGTCACAAGCAAGCCCGTAGAAGATCAATGGTGTGGAACGATTGGTGCGGAAATATTAGTGCGGAAAGCAGAAACATTGACATGATATTTGAAAAAGTCACATGTTCGATATCTGAATTCCTCCTCATATCAACGATCACGAAAATCTTGAAGGATATTAATGGTGGGGATCGATTGAGGCACAAACCTAAGTGCAGAAAGACATTTTGAGAAATGTCACAGATACGCAATCTGTATTCCGCATCCGATATTAGATCTATGGTGAAGAAAAATCAGAAATAGAATAAACGGCTCAGGATGATTGTGGAAATGGAGAATGTGGAAGATCACGACTGAAGGATTAAACAACAAATCGATTAACAGGTAATTAGCTTAGTTTTTTTGAAGAGGCACGATCGAAGAATGAAATAGAGCAATGGTGAAGAGATGTATCTGCAGGAAGTGTGAAAGTATTTATTGGAAGAATTATTGAAGGAAATAACTCGTCTCTGTGATTGCTAATGAAAGAGTCCAAGAAGAGTACAACAGACTCATAAAAAATAGTCCAGGGTGGTAGGGTGGTGCTGGGGCAGACTATAAGTCTGCAAATGGTTTTGTAGCATCTTTGTATGTTGTAGCAGACAAAAAATCAGGCTGGTGTAGCATCCTTGTCTTTTGTAGCAGGAAGAAGCCCAGGGTGTTGGAGCATCCTTGTCTGTTGTAGCAGGCAGGAACTCAGGGTGTTGTCGCATCCTTTCTGTAGCAGCAGATAAAGCAATTTTGTTGATTCATCTTAGTAATGAGTTTGAATTTGTGGTTTTCTATTTGAAGTTTCCACGATAAAATTTGTGTCTTAACTTGTTTGATTCATTTTGTGTTTTTATTTTTTTGAAAAAGGAAAATACTGATTCATACCCCCTCTTAGTATTGTGGGATAATCCAACATGGTGACCCTCCTAAAATTCCTCTATCATCTTTGTAATATTCTTCTTCCTCTTCAAGCTCAAGTTCCATTTCCAATTCAATTAAGATACAACCTATACAAAATAAATATGAATTGTGTTTGTTGAAACTTGATGTTAAGTTTGATTTGCTAATATATAATGACGAGATTGATGTAGAGAAGATGGTTAAATGGATCAAACAGATTGAAGCTAGTGTAGGATCTAAAATTTTGTGGATGAGTCTCTAAAAATATACCTTGAAACTCTTTGTATAGGTGGCACAACCTTGATATGGTGGGAGAGTAAGACCCAAGATGACCTCTATACAAAAGGTATTCTTGGTTCTAGTTAAAATATGCATCAACGAAATAGTTCTATCCATTAGGCTACATGCAACATGTAGTCATGAATTGAAAAACCTTAAGGAAAGGTAAGGGTCAAAGTGTACAGGAGTATATGCGGTAATTTAGGAAAAGAGCATTGGTTTTATGTGTTCCTTTATATACATAGGAAAATTTGTTAAAGTATATAGGTGGATTACGGATTACATGATCATATGAAGCATACAATCCTAATTTTTAATCCATGTAACATTGATAAATTTAGTGTGTAAGTGATTCATCTTGAGTCAAGTAGAAGGAATGACTATGACAGTTTCTTAGTTAAATCCAATCAACCACAAGAAGGAAAGAACAAGAGTAAAGATAAACTGAACCGAAATGCTACAACGAAGAAGAATGATGTGAAGCTTTCATGTTCTCATTGTCAGAGATAAGGATGAGATGACGATCATTATTGGAAATTTCATCTAAAGCTGAATCCAAAATGTACTCATCATTAGAGAGGTACAAGCAAGACCACAACCGTAGTTCAAGATCATGAATTTCAATATAAAGATGAATCTAAGGTATCAACTATGGGAATCAAAGGTATATATTTTTTTGTTAACACTAGTACAAGTGCTTCTTCTTCGGATAATGTAATCCCATATGAAAGGAAAATAAGTGAATTTTTCCATGTTAGTGGCATTGCAAAAAACACAAAAGTGATAATTTGTTTGATAATGGATCACAAGTAAATATAATATTTGAATATACTATTAATAAATTAGGATTGAAAACTAAACCGCATCCAAAACCTTAACCTCTAGGATGAGTATATGAAAATTCTCAACTACATATATCTAAACAATGAAAACTTCGATTTGAAATTACTGACAAATTTATAGATGAGGTAGAGTTGGATGTGATTCCACTTGATATGTGGGATTGTGTTAGGGAGTTTATAATTGGATGATAAGAAACTAGTTTTCTACAGGGAGGATAACAAATACCACCTTGTCCAAGATTGTCCAGTAGAGTTCATTGTGAGAGATACCATATGGAAACAAATATATCTCTTGTTTCCATAGGGAAAATGAAAAATATTGTTAATGTAAGAAATTTTTTTCTTGTTATATCTCTCAAATGTGATCCTAAAACTTATGGATTAGTTGAAGTTTTGTCTAACTCTAATGAGATGTTTCAGGATTCACATGAAGTACAGAATAAGGAGTTGTTGCTTGAAAGTATCCAACATCTGGGATTGCATCCTATGGTTGATCCTTTGGGCATTGAAGGTCTTGTAAAGAAATACAAATCAATTTTTGATTATTTATCATTCACATCTATATGATTAACTTTATTTCTTAGTTTTCTACTAATCAGTGGGATTGGTTGGTAGATATGACAATGAATGTAGATGTTTTTGGAATTGAGGGAATCCTTAGTTTAATAAATAATGCTATCTCATTATCCATCTTTTTTGTGATGAGATAAATGATAATTTCCAAAGACAAGTGGATGGATGATATTGAACAAGTGAGGAAACAATGCCCTCACTTTATTTTCCAATGAAATAGGTGTTTGGAGGTCCGAAATATTTTAGTAGGGAGAAATGATCAAAGAGGATCCTCTCAATTGATAAAAATTTAAATTTTCAATTCAGATTCAAATGGATCCATGATGTATAGATTTTTGAGATATTTTTGACGATGCTTGAATGAGATCAAACAAAATTGATATGATGAATTTATTGCATTCTAAAGCTTTTGACAAACATGAAATAATGTTGTAGGGGTTCCACATGGCATTCCCATAGAATTCCACATGGAAATAGAAATTGTACGACCCGATGATGCGGAAACATATCAGAAGGACATGTTCCATGTATGCATTGTATATCCCGATAATGTGGCGGAATCCCAATGTGACAAGTGGCATCATGGCATGTGAAAATGATTATACAAATTATGATGTGGCACTATAGATTGGTGATGTGGAATTTGTTTGTTTTCAGAGGTGGTAATTGACTTTCCAATGGGTGGAAGTACAACTACTGACTAGACATTGACTGGGTGCTGAGGTGGTAATTGACTTTTCAATGGGTGCAAGTACAAATAGTGATTGGACATTGACTAGGTGCTGAGGTGGAAAATGACTTGGAGTCCCAAGATGGATACCATGTGGGCCAATTAGTGGTTTCCACATGGAAACATTGATTAGAAAAAAATGGTCCTTCATTAACTCCATAAGTGTCGAGCATGGGGTCGAACTCCCAACCTACTTGCATCTAAATGAACGAGTTCACTAATGTGCCACAAGTGTTTTTTATGATTTGGTTTAATAAGTGTTGTTTATGATATGGTTTAACAAGTTTTTACTTTAAGTTTTATATTGTTAATTAGGTGAAGTGTTGAGCACTGGGGTTCGACCTCCCGACCTACTTGCAATGACATCAACAAATTCACTAATTTGCCACAAGTGTTGTCTATGATATGTTTTAACAAGTGTTCTTTATGATATGGTTCAACAAATTCTTATTTTAAGTTTTATGTTGTTAATTAAGGCCTACTTGCAACTAACTGAACGAATTCACTAATGTGCCACAAGTGTTGTTTATGATATGGTTTAAAAAAAATTATTTTAAGTTTTATATTGTTAATTGAGATGTATAAATTCCTCAATCAATCAATGTATAAAGTCCTGCAATTCTTTCAACCTTACTTTGAAACTACTATAATGCATCCCTTCAGTTACTCCCAAACAATGTCAGTCATAATGACATATACAATATTATTTTAAAAGAAATGATCTATTGTTGTTTATAAAAAACCATGGGATCACCTACCCAAGTGCACATTTCTATATGTATCATTCTTGATCACCCCAGGTTTTCCTTTCATAATATAACATTCATGCATTTCGATACAAATTACTTTTCACTCTGTGTACTAATCATTTCACATTTATTTTTATAGAACACACGTTGAATCATCACCAATTTCTAAACATCATACTGTAATTTCATATTTCGGTAATTCTAGTATTTTGCAAAAAATGTGTAAATAATTTAAACAATTCCTTCGAGCCTTCCATTTCGTAATCAATTGCAGACACGGTTTGATAGTGTGTTCAAATACTTTGCAACACGTACATGTCTTCACAGGACTTACACAACATCGATCAAAGTGTCCTATTTGGCCATAGTTATAAGATATGACTTGGCCTCTTCCTCAACAAAATCCTCCTCCTCCTTGTTGTTGTCCTCGACCTCGAAAATTTCCACCCCCCTTGGCTGAGGGTAGTGTTTCTACGACGGATACTGATTTTGTTGATATTTCGGTTGACGATATTGTGGTTGTTGAAATTGTGCTAGTGGATATTGAGTAGGATGATAGTAAGGTTGTGCTCATTCGTCTTGCATTTGCTCATCATTCTTCATCAATTAGGTATCCACTGTTTTCTCTTGCAGTAGCTGAAATGCTCTGTAATCCTTCTCATTGTGTCCTAATGATTTATAAAATTTACAGTACATACTAGTTGGTGTACTTACAATCTTCTGTAAATACAAACATTCTTCTGACCTATGGCCTCTAGTATGACATATTCCACACCAAGGCATCCCTTGGGTGTTTATCGGGTTTGGCGGTTTTGCTATGACATAATGCATGAGCGTTGGATAATTATCTTTGTGGTGTCTGTTTGTTATACAACGTGTACACCATAACTCTTCTTGAACTTCCTTTCCTTTCTTGAAGTCTTGGAGTTGCACCGTAAGATTGGCCAATTGCAACTAAATCTGCATCATTCATGCTAGTTTCTCCAAACGGTGAGGATTCTAGTTTCATCATTATTTCGAGAGCTTTTGTTTGCGACACAATATTCTAATTCATCAATGGGATCCGGATGTGCAGAAAAAAGGCGGCAATGAACCACTCCTAGAAGATCACTTTGGCAATTAATGTCTTAAATCTTTGGTCAAACTCTCAGGAAGAATCTGTAGGTAGCCACTTGATTTCCTTAATCTCTATAATGCACTGCGACTCAGACTTCATCTTTCTAAGCTCATCTATCATACCAATGGTGCTTTGGGTCTTCCAACCCATTTCCATTGAATAATGGAAACTTAATGTTTGTTCCAACCATTATGTTGGCTCCTAATACACTTGGGAATTTTTTTTGAGTAGTCGGACTACCTTGTCCACTATTCATAGTGTTAGTACTATTTATATTTACAAGTCTACTTGGAGATGAGTTTTTAGATCTTACCTCTGGCGATGTATGCAACGTTGTAGGTGTGTCGTACTCATGCTATGGTCTTGGAGTTTCTACTAATTCTTCTAATTCTCCCTCTCCTTCAGATATTGGCTGATATTCTTCTTCTTCATCGCAAGATCCTTCGTACAAAATAAAATCTCATGGATATCCAACCTAGACAACCACTCATGTAACACAATGGGAAATTCAGAAAATAAAATCTCATGGATATCCATGTAGAGGTATCAACCCAACCACTTTGTTGGATTCAACCAGGATCCTTTACTTTCTTCTCGTGCAAACTCTAATGCTTTGAAATCCACCCAATCTTATATTTTAGGCTTCGTCAAATGCCACAACATATCCCTCACCAAAATGATTCAATCCTGGCAACATAACCATTTGTTGGCCTTCTGGAGTCTCTTCAACCCAGGTTCAATCCCTTTTATCTTGTGCACAATAAAGCCCAAGATATTGGTTTGGATGAGAAAATCCCAGTTGGCAGCACCTATGATGCAGATGTAGTATCACCTAAGATATTTTCTATGGGTAACTGCTAGAACTAGGTTTCCACAGTTTGGTGGGGGATTTCGCCTCCGTTGGCGTTCTATCAAGGTGCTCGACTGAATCCTATGGATGGATTATTTATGATTACTATGCAGAGTTAGGTCACATCACACTTCTTCCTTTGAAAATAATACAACAACAACCCTAGTGCACCATAGATACATTCAACTTATAAGAGTGCGACTGATATATTAAAACTCATCCATAAGCAAATACATAAGAATTCATTCACATCAACATGTAGATATGAAAGTTAAGGCACATTCAACATTCACACATATAACACGGAATCTAATGTGGAAACCCATTTAGGAAAAACCAAAAAGATGCTCTTATCTGGCATGAGAAATGTATGGCACCTTTGGTCTGTGCACTAAAATGTAGACTCTATTGTAGATCTTCTTTGCTTATCTAAATGGATTTTTCTCTCCTCTCATGCTATCTTATATTCTGTTGTTGTTCTTCCTCTAATTGAATCTACTACTGATCCACACACAACCTGGATCGAATCGGTATCTTCTACACTTCTCTGCACTCAGCTGTAGATTCTCAACTCAATGAACTTAGCAAAACTAACAAACAACAAAAAGCTAACACAGACACCAGAGGCTGAAAAGATAAAGAGAGTGTCTAACTCGCATAGAGCTTGGGTTCCTCCTTTTATAGAATCTTTACATGTCGCTTTCTTATCCAACTTCCTATACTTAGCCAAGAGGATGTCTTTCATATTCAAGCGACACCTGACAGTAGGCACTAACGATCTGACTTACAAAGATACCTTCCTATGTGCGATTTATGTCGGCTCTAGCCAACCTCGTACCCACCTTATTTATGACCTGACACTTTCTAATTGTTGCACCGATGCATGCCTTCTCACATTGCTCCACTCTACTGAATTATTTCTCCTTTGCTTCCTTTCCTTCCATGGTGGCTTCTTCTTCTGTTGCAACTTCTTCTTCTCTTGCGACCTCTTCTTCTTAACCCATTCCTCTTTATTTGCCTCTGTCATAGCTCATTTTCCTTATTTTTCTTCATCTTCTTTTCCTTCCTTCTTTCTATGGCTGCCTCTGTCATGGCTCCTTTTCATACTTAGTCAGAATTCTAAGTGAATTTTGCTTACCTATCCCTAGGACCAACATGTCTCAAATGACTTCCTAAATTTATGCAAGACCCATGGCATACGCAAGTAATTCACTACGTGGTATACACCTCAGTAGAATGGTGTCACAGAGAGAAAGAACATAACCATTATGGAGATGGTGTGCATCATGATGGCATCCACGTATTTTTCAAATGAATATTGGATTGAGGCAGTCGTGACTGTTGTATATATTATGAACCCGTGTGTGACAAAGACTGTGAAGAACAAAGTCCCTCAAGAAGCATGGACATGTATGAATAAAAGTGTTTATCATTTAAATGTTTTTGGCAGTTTCACATATTCTCATGTTCTATATGAGCTGAGAAAGAAATTATATAATAAGGGACAAAAATGTATTTTCCTTGGTTACTCTGAAAACAAAAAAGCATACAAGTTGTATGAACCTTTTGCAAGGAAAGTAATCATTAGTTGCGACGTTGAATTTGTCAAGAATGAATCATGGGATGGAACCATCGAGAAGAATGTCAATATTGTGTCAACTATTGAGCATGATGACATGGATGAGGAAGTGGTTCAAATACTACATGTAAATCAAAATGTCGCAGCACCCTCAACTCCTAGGACAACGCGACATGGTTCAACACAAGGAACGTCGACACAAGTGACATCTCAAGCTACACTGACAAGCACACCAAGAGGACAACAAACTCCATCAAGCAGTTCGTCGAAGTTGAAATCGAAAAATATAATAAAGAAAAGAAGTCTACGTGAGATAAATGAAGCTCGCACACCGAATTGATTCTCTATCTTTGCATTATTTTCTCAAATATATGATCCTCTAACATTTGAGTATTTTGTCGAAGATGAAGTATGGGAATAAGCCATGGATGAAGAAATAAAATGCATTGAGAAGAAATAAACATGGGGGCTGGTATATCTACCAAAATATAAGGATGCAATTAATGTCAAATGGATTTACAAGACCAAGCAAGATGCCGATGGGAATGTGCAGAAGTACAAGACAATAATGGTCGCAAGAGGGTTCACATAGAATCCCAACATAGTCTTCAATGAAACTTTTTCACCTATCACATGTATGGATGCATTCAGAACACTTTTGGCCATTGATGCACAAAACAAATGGCATGTCTATCAAATGGATGTTAAATATGCATTTTTGAATGGCTATATGGAGGAGAAAGTGTACGTGGAACAACCACAAGTCTATGCAGCTCAAGGACAAGAAAACAAAGTATATAGGATGAAAAAGTCACTCTATGGTTTGAAGCAAGCTCCTAGATCTTGGTACAGTCACATTGATTCCTATCTCACCCAAAATGGGTTTCACAGAAGTGAAAGTGAACCAACGTTGTACACCAAAGTTAATGAGAAAAGTAACATGTTAATTGTCTGTCTGTATGTAGATGATTTATTATTTAATGGTGATTTTGGCATAAAGGATTTTAGAATAGTCATGGAAAGTGAATTTGAAATGACTGATTTGGGGCTTATGAATTTTTCCTAGGAATTGAATTCCAATAGTCTGAAAGTAGTATATTTATATCATAGTCCAAGTAGGCAAGTGAAATTTTAAAAAGATTCAATATGTCAAATTGCAAGGGAGCCCCAACAATAATAATAACTGGTTTAAAATTGAGCAGGGATGATTATGGATAAACTGTAGATCATACGCTATTTAAAAGGATGGTTGGTAGTCTTATGTATTTAAATGTGATAAGACCATATGTCATGTATGGAGTAAGTCTAATCTCAAAATCCATGGAGTCACCAAAGGACTCTCATTGGAAAGCAGGTAAGAGAATTATGAGGTATGTAAGTGGCAAAAAAGTCCTTGGCATTATGTATTCAACCTCAGAAAATTTCAGACTCATTGGATACACTGACAATGACAATGGGAGAAACACATATGACACGAAAAACAAATCTGGGTACACATTTCATTTTGGTACAGGTGTTGTGTCATGGGATTCAAAGAAAATCCCATTGTAACTCTGTCTTTCGTAGAAGAACAGTATGTCACAGCTACAATCGCTGCATGTCAAGCTGTTTGTATGTAGAGAATGTTAAGAGACATGTCACATGACCAACAACCATTTACTATGACAATAATCCAGCTATTGCATTGTCTAAGAATCATGCGTTCCACAAGAGAACCAAGCACATCGACACACGATATCATTTTATAAGAGAATTGGTGAACAACAAAGAGATTTGTTTAGAATTTTGCAGGTTTGAAGATCAACTAGCAGACATATTTATAAAACCATTGGAAATGGATACGTTCTAGTATCTGCGAAGTTATTTAGGAATGACAAGCTCTACTCAGTGAATTTGTCATGCAAAGAACAATTATCAGCTTTGATGTGTTTTGTGAAATTTTAGGGGGAGTGTTGGAAATATTAATTACTCACAGAACTACATTTTGTCTCATCCTACTCAGTCAGATTCCATAGAAGTACACTCTCTGTCAGTCAGACTGTCAGGTTGAGGAGTTCACTCCTCACCAAATTTAAGAAGTTGTATTGTATTTTTGAAGTTAAGTTTTTAGGTAGAAATTAATTACAGTCTTTAATGTCGGTTGGTAGAATCCAAGAGAAGAAGATTGAAAAACAAGGAGAGAGAGCAAGAGGAGGAGGATAAGAAAAAAGAGAGAAAGCACAGAGTAGTGGAGGAGAAGAAGAACAACTCTAAGGAAGAGTTTGAGAAGTTGAAGCTTCGGTGTTTTGAAAGTGTTGCGAGCTGAAGCTTTGTAAAAGGTGAAAAAACCTTGTAAATTTCCAAGTTTGTAATTTCGACTGTAGTTCGTTTGTTATGTCGTGATTATATATAAATCCATAGTTTATAGTTGAATGCATGTATTATTTATTCCTCGCATCTTCTCGAGAATTACTTGTGTGAATGGTGCTTATATTTTTACCATTTTGAAAGACAAAGAATCCACAACTATTTCACCGTGTAAAAGTTTGAGTTTTAACGAAAAAAGTAATCGACACGAGTCTTAGATAATATTTTGGTTATATGATATTGTGATCTTTTCACAATATATTTGTGTCAAGGTTTATCCTAAGTTATGGTTTGGTGAAAAGTGTTTTTCATATTATAAGTCAATAGACTAAGAAATTTATTTTCATAAAGTTCTGCTGAAAGTGGTCTTGTTGAGGTGGGAGTTGGTCGCAGAAAAATCATGTCGCGATAAAATCCTATCAAGGACAAGTGGGTGTATGTCGAGGTAAAAGTGTGTCGAGTTAAAATTCCGTTAAAAGTGTGATGACAAAAGTGAAGTTTGTCGTAGACTAGTTTGTCGCAACAAATGTCTGTTGCAGTAAATCTTTGTCGCAAGTATTTTGGTTGAAGTTAATTCATCCAAGTAAAAGGTAGGGTTTCCCAAAAGTAGTGGGTCGCAACCCCAAAAGAAAATAAAATACAATTTCTCACTGCCTAGTACCTCAATTTTGCAACCGCAGCTCAAATCTCTCTCCACGCTCCACGACCAAGATCAAGAGCTTCACCTGGGATCCAAATATTATTCCTCTTTGACGCATTCTAGATATTCGATAAGAGCGATAAAATAACAAAAACTAATGAAACAAACCAGAGTCCAAGATTTTCTATGTGCAGTAATCTCTTCGCTTGTTCCTCCGATTCCTGGAAGTGTTTCCCTTCAACAAATGACCAGTATTAAACAACACTCCAATGACAATAATAAACAAAAAAATAAAAACACTATTCTATTACGGAGCGCCCAGAAGTTCTTACATCCAAACGACATACAATCACACTCATTCAATGGACTTCAGGAGGCTTCTAGACCTTCTAGATAATTCCAGCTATTTCCGTCTGTATTGGTTTCAAGTTCTTCCCTTACCTACCGCAGTTATGCTTACGGCTACTACATTTAATGCTTGTGTTGAGTAGTTGTTGGAATTGGATTTCACTACTTAACCAATCATTTGCACCGATCGGACGACTTTGCTCGCATGAGCGGTCACATCTGACATTACCGATCATTGGATCAATGCAAATGGTCGGGTAAGTAGTTGGAATTACCTTCCAACATGGTGGATCAAAAAAGGGAAAGAGACAAGCATTGCATGCCCTAGAAAGCACGGAAACATCTTTAATTTGAGATCATTTTTATGTGTGTATTATCAAGCTTTTAAATTTTATTCGATATGTTATAGATTACACATATAAAGAGATATTATTCAATGAACAATGTTTATAGCCATTGTTTTCTTATGCACTTTGGAATCTTAATTTGATGTAGAGTTGTTATATTCACTAGTGTATGAAATTAAGAAAAAATATTGTTGAATTTTTTACAATATCTAATTATTATCATTATTTTCGTGGTTGAAGAAAACTATTATTATTATTATTTCACTATTTGATAGTTTATGAAATTAAGAGGAAAAACATATGAACATTTTTTTCCTTGGAAAAAAAACATAATTTTATTTTATTTGAAGAGAGACAAAATTACATTTTGTAGATATCCATCTCCGCATATTTGCAGTAAATGGTTCAACAACAAAGGATGAGTTGAAAAGCAAACCCAAAGCATTACATCCAAAATAACTAGCCCAGTTGTCAACCAACTAGGGGTTCCGTAATCATGTTAAAAATAACTGTTGGTTGTTCACATACAACCACCTGTGTACCGATCCATAATAGCAGCAAGAATGAAAACTGTCCATAATACAGCTTAAATAGTCTTTGCAAAAAAAATGTTTGTGATCTAAGAAAGTCCACTGACAACACAAAAGTAGACTGTCCAACCAGCGAAACAAACTGTCCTGGGCTATCTTAATCATAACAAAATGATAAGCCAGCAAAAATATTGTTCACATAAATTATTAAGGTGCCACCACCTCAATAAATGGTCGATGATAGTATTGATAAGCAATATTTTCTAACTGCTCCTTAACCTTCCACAGGCCCGTAGCCAGCTAGAGCCCCTCCTTCGAGGTTGAGTCCGCCTGGCAGTTGTTTTCCCTGTAAACATGTTCGCATGAAATCATATCAAAAGTTTCCATGACATCCCAAATTGAAATTAAAATGTTTTGTAGACGCAAATCTCTGCAAGTTTGAATCCTCTTGGTCCAGTTTATCACATTCAAAGAATCACCATAAACCTTTAATGTTCTACACCCCTTCTCTGCTGCAAAAATGAGGAGTAATTTTCGACTTAAGGGCTCAGCAAAATTGTTGCTGCCCTCACCCAACCTTGTTACCAATTCAAAAGAGTGATTTTCAGCCAAAGATAGAATCACACCCCCCGACAATGAATATTCCAAGAAGCACCATAAAAAAAACCCCAAGGTGAGGTCCTATCAATCTCGAGGTTCAAAACTTCTCTCTGATTTGCAACCCTGATATGTTGAGTAAGTGCTTGAGCAATCCCACAAGCCATACTTGCAGTAATATCCGAAGTGCATAATTTATCGTTGAAAACAAGGTTGTTCCTGGCAAGCCCGATACCCCAAGTCACCAGTAAAGGAAGAACTGTCATAACTTCCAAATTTTCAGACCTTCGCCATCTCTCTTAGGCTAACAAAATCGAAGCCCCTCCCATCTACACTCCAGTCCCAGACCCAGAATCTTTAAACATTCTTTCCACACCTCTACACAATATGGGCAATGTAGAAATAGATGGACTATAGATTCCCCATCTGCCCGACACAACGCACACCACCCAGGTCCGAAGAAACCCCATTTGTGAAGGTTATCTCAAATAGGGATCTTGTTTTCTAAAACACACCACCAGAATAATCTGGTTTTGGGTGGACTATGAATTTTCCATAACTTCTTCCACCACCACTCAATCCCATGTTCAAAGCCAATGGTACTGAGTTTTATATAACCCTCCTTTGGTGAATATTTACCGCTTGGGGCTGAGTCCCAAATGAGTTCGTCCTCGCCATCCTGAAGTTGTACATGTGAAAGGTTCTATAAACCAATATATTGATTCAATTCCTCCTCTTCTTGTTCAAGTAGATCAAAAGAGGATGCCGGTTGCCAAGATTGTGACCATCTATTTTCCTGTACTGGAGAAGCAAGTTGGGAAAGATAAAAAATATCCCGTTGTCTTAAAGACTCCACCAAATTTTCAGAAAGTCTATACTGTTGATTGCAACCAACCCATGGGTCTTCTCCCACCCACATCTTCCTACCATTACCGATATTCCAAGCCAAACTGTCTTCTACAACATCAAATGTTTTAATTACTGCCTTTCATATGACCGATCCTCCCCGGTGACTCTTATTGTTTTTTCTGATCCAATCCTCCACCGAGTCTAGAGCAATATGCTTTTCTATCATCACCCTCGTCCATAAATTTTCCAAATGTAGCAGGCACCACCCGCCCTTAGTAGCCAGGGCTTTAGCAAAAAGGAAAATATTTTAAGAAAAAAAAATATAAACATATTGTAAAGGATGAATCATTAATTAAAAACTCATGAAATTAAGAGGAAAAACATATGAACATATTGTAAGGGATGAATAATTAATTAAAAACTCTACGTGGAAGTAGACAAATAAATTTACTGTCGTTAGAACTTTGAGTGCGAGCATGCTTAAAAACTTTATATAAGTAAATGACTAAGTTTTCACAAGTTTTTTTTAAATATATTTAATTGTTTGAATATAAAAGTAAAGAAGTGAGTATTTTTATATAGTTGGCCATATAAACCCTAATCTTTAAACATTCTTTAGTAAATTAAGTATTATTAATTTTATAAATATTTTTTTCCCAGGAAAAAAAAGCATAATTTCATTCATCTTGCGAGATCAAAATTACATTCTATAGATTCACATCGTGAATACCATATGCATAACCAAAAATCTGTCATGAGATTATAACAACCTCCAGTCAGTAAACTATTCTAACAAGAACATACACAGATGCCCATTGCGTTTTCTATCCTCCTTTCAATAAAGTTCAAAATATACATTAATTTTCTAAATATTATTTTTCATAATATTAAGTTTATTAATAAACTATAATAATTATATTTTATTGAATCATTTTTATGCATGTTTTTTTTTTTGAAAAATTAGAATTGTGTAATAATTATGTTTATGATAAAGTTTATTTCGAAAAAATAAACTTTTTCAAAATGTTAGTAGAGCACACTTTGACATGACAATTGATATGGACGCATGTGTGGAAATGGATTAATAAATTCTAATAGTGGTGTGTTGAAAAGTGGCTATGTAAAATACTTTTGGTAGTAGTGAAATTAACATTTCAAAAGCTAAAAGTGATGTAATAGTAAGTCATTAGCTATTGGTAGTAGTGTTTATTGAAATAATTCTAAATGGAAATTATTAATTTGTTGTTGAGTGTGGTTAAGGTATATGCTATATGTTATAATTAAATGTATTCAGTGGCCATGTTTTTATAGTTTGGAATTTTTTTTAAGTGATTTTTGTATCTAAGAAGAAAGTTTGCGAGTTACTTGGATGTACAATATGTATAATGGGAGTAGAATTATTATGTCATTGTTGATATATATAAATGATTGGTTATATTAATTTAAATGTATATTGGTTATTTTTTTATGTCCTGGACGAGGAGATATATGAATGGATTAGTTATATTAATTTAAATGTATATTGGTTATTTTTTTATGTCCTTGATAGGGGACATATATATTTGGTGAGATTGTATTAATTTTTTTTAATTTTTTATAATAGACTTTGGTGAACCTAATGTAATGTTGTATTTTTAATTTAAAATTAAATAAGTTTTGCTATTATTTCATAAGCTGATTGGTGGCAGGGTGGATGACATTGGGCTTAGATTCCAAGCCTCAGGCGTCGGCAGCAGAGGTGACAGAAGAAGGTTTAATGACACATCGTAGGTTTAATGACACATCACAGCTTGTAATTAATTCGGAATGAACATTGCAGCATGTAATTAATGTAACACATCGCAGCCTAACGATCGACAAGACTTTTCTTCCTTCCTCCTTGAATTCTACTCATCGTATCGTGATACCCATCATTGAATTATTGTTGCTTTAGTTGTGTTTCAATGAATGATGGCTTAATTCAATTTTGCATGGAGGAATGGAAGACTAGTATTTGATCAGAGTAGACATGGGTCCTATAAGCTGGTGAAGGTTTGAATGAGAAATTTATGCAAGAGTGGGCACATACCTTGATTTTGTAGTGTTGAGTGAGGAGGAGAAAATGAAGTTGAGCAATGGTGACCTGGTGGAGGTGTCCAACGATGAAGAGGGGTTCAGAGGGGCCTGGTTCTGTACACAACTTGTATAAAAACAGGGGGCAGTGTACTTGGTGGAGTATAGAGACCTTATGAAAAGGGGCATATTTTTTAACAATGTAAATGAGGTCAATTATGGTAAAAAAACTTTTTTGTTTTAGCAATTCATCTCTTTGATTATTTCCATAATCAAAGGTAAACTTTTTTTTTCCTGTTATAATTTATAGTTTATGGTCAATTTCGAATGTACACAAACTTATTGGAAATTGGAAATGAAAAGAAAATCATTTCGAAGCAATAAGGGCATACCCCAAAGGAATAGTGATTGAGACTAGTCACAATAGTAAGAGGGAGATATACCCCTCTAGGTGAAATGCACCATGAAAAACATGTTATCTTACTTATGTAATAGCAAACTCTCCTCTCCCTGTATATTGCTTTCAGTGTCTGTAGTTCCATTAATGTAATGAAATTGATTTGGAATGCTCGTACTACCTATAATGGTTCAGACTATCTATTCATTAACTATTCATGAACAAATCTATCTATCCATGACATAAGAAAGAGTAGGTGAGTAGGTAGACTCTAGTAAGGGAGGGAGCAGAGAGCAAGAACCAAAGTCAATACAAATAGAAATGCTTTAAATCCAATGCAAACATTGCACATTCTAATCCATGTGGCCTCCTTAATGTAGGGGTTATCCTCATAAAAGTAAATACCTTCTATACCCTTAATTATATAAATCCTAGAAATTGGATATAAAATAAAAAAAATCATTTCCAAGTCTATTTGATATTGACGTCCTATCTTACCTAATTTATAGAAGCACTTCAAATTCTCCAACAAATATCAAGTATTTTAAACTTTTAATTTTGATTTTGTTTTGTTCTATTATGGTTTATGGCTTTCAAATGCACACAAAATAATTGTAAATCAGAAATAAAAAGAAAAGCGTTGCCACCACCTAAATGTTTTAGGAGCAACAACTATTTATTCAACCTCCCGGATCCCACAATAGATGACTATAATAAACACTCGATTATTGTGTACAAACCTATAATTCACATCTCTATGGCCCTCACATGATTCACATTGGTAACCGTCAGGGCATCTTCTTCCATTCATGTCATGGAGAAAAACCTTATACAAATATGGAGAAACGCCTGCAGATACAACATTATCATTATTTTAGATAATGAAAGTCCATACATATATAAAGAATTCTCTACTCTCTCAGTCCCTGGAGCATATAGTTTATTGAACTTAGATAAGGGACAAATTTGTCGGGTCGGTGAAAAAGTCGGTTGTTAGGTCGTTGATAAAATAAGGCATTGGAATTTGGAAGGACCTTTGAATGGAGGATTGATTGGGGTCGATGGAGGATCTATTGGTCAAGTGTGATTGGACCTACCTAAAAGAAAACTCCCATAATGTAATACCTAATGGTTTCAGGCAACAAAATTTTTTATCAACCCTAAATTCAGCAGCTATGAATCATGTCCTCATTGAATGCTCAATTCAAAGTGATCAAACAAAAGCCCCAATTTTAGGTGGATTATGTACAGTCCCTCTAATGTATATCGAGTTTATCACCCAATTCGAAGTGATCAAATAAAAATCCCCAATTTTAGGTGGATTATGGATAGTCCCTCCAATCTATATCAAGTTTATCATCCCTATCGGAAAGGTTAAGTATTTATTAGTGCACTATAAGGAAGAACTTAAAATTATCCAACAAATATCTCTACAAGTTGGGTGTCTAGTGTCTACCATAGTTAACAAGGAAGACGAATCATAAACACACGTTTGAGAGGTTTGCGACAACGAGGTTGTTGAAACCATGTTCTTTGCTAGCTCACTGCACTCCCAGTCCCTCATTCATGAACGCCTGTCGAGGATTCCCTTCTTTAGATATATTGGTAGATATTTTTTGCTTCTTGTTTCCATTATTAGAAGGACAATAGGAAAACAGAGGGGTCAGAGTCTACAACATTTACAGTGTCGGTTGTTAAATATTTTGTCCTTTCAACCTTTGGATTTCATTAAGGAAATTGGAATAATTCAAAAATTTGTATTCAATTATTTTTCTTTCTTTCAACCTAATGTTTACAATTCACGTCAAATAAAGAGCATTGACATACTTGGAACTAAAATAACAATCTCTTTCTTCTTTCTCCTCTGCCCAAACGAAGTTGTGGTCCTAGCCTATGAAAAGTATACATTATTTTGGTTCTGATTTCATTTATATACTAGGTTTTTTAAGGTTACATCTATTGAGTATTCGAGACTTAGTCTAGCAGACACGCGATTGCATAATACATTACAAATTTCAAACACCATTTTGGATGGAGAAGTATTAAACCCATATATTTATAACACAAGAAGGAACTCCAACAAGAAACACATTTGACATTTCTCCATATATAAAATGTTACACAAGTACAAAATGTTGTACATACCTGTAAATTCATGACAACCAAGTCGACAGCTTAGCTTTGCAAAATCTTATGGAGGAAATAGAAATTAGGGAGACATTGAAACATGGAATTAGGGAGTTGAGAGTTTGAGTCCCGACCTCCGACTGTCCTATACTTGTAAACCCAGGATAATGTTTTTTTCTCCGACATACTTCGCCAATCTCTTTAAGTTTAGGGAAGCTCAATCCATCCTACCCAACATTCTACCTTTGCTTCTCTTTCTCCTACATGTGATGTAGTTGGCATATTCGACTTGTGCTCCACAAAATAAACGAGGAATTAGAATGTGCAGCTGTTTTCTTCTACAGAAATATGATTGAAAGCAACGCCATCTCAATTTCTTAATATCTCGGTGCTCTTGAGTTGGTTTACCTTTCCCGAGTTAGGCGAATGCATGTTTGTGTATTTCACATGTTTACAAAAAAAATCATTTTATAATTGCTTCTACATAACATAGATATATTTGTGCAGGTGAGGGAAAAATGGGTATTGTTTTCGCGAGGTGTCCGAAAACTTTCAGAGATCATTTTTCATTTCGAGGGCACTCATGGCGCAGATCAGAGAGCCCATGGGAGGAAGAGGAAGAAGAAGAAGATGACTCTAGTCAAAAGGTGAGGCGGGTGAGGAAAGGAGACGTAATAGAGATATTTGCTGGAGCAACTCACTAGTGGTATAATGATGGCAACGAGCCTCTCCAAATCGTAGGCATTGCCAACGCAACCAACCCTCATAATCAGCATCCCGACAAATTAAGTAATGATAATCTTCATTTAGGTATATGACAAATTCTTTCATTTATTTTAGAGCTAACTATATGCATATTGTACAACCCTTCTCTCTGGTTGGCACTCCATTCCAGTTTCCTTTGTCTCTGTTTCCTAACCCTCTTCCTCCGACGAGACGGGTAGACTAAGCGGCCTAGGTGGACTATGCGAGACTGGGAATGCCAATTCAAATGATTTTGACCTCGGTAAATGAATGGAAATTGGAATAAATCTTGGAATCCTGGACTAACTAGTATAGGATATGCTTCATGAACACAAACAAAAGGCGATGTGCTACGAGCATGCTACCAAAGATTTGTCATCCCAGTCATGTGGTGGTCATAGAAATGTCTGGCACTGGGTGAAACCCTGTTCTGTCAACTTACAGGACAAATATTGCTCAATGCATTGTAAGCTACAACTTGTAAGTTGTAACCCAAAAACCAACACCATTAGTTTTTCCTTACGGAACCTTGAGAGTGGAGGGTTGTCAAATCAATTCACCATCCATAGATATGACTCATATGATCATTTAATTTCACATCATATACTCAAATAATTAAGTGACTTGTAAGTTGTGAGATCACATGACTCGGTGAACAAGAAGATGCCAAATGGAAAACCAATTTGGCAGGCTGGCATTCTCTCAGACCAAGATTTAACGAAGTTGGTGAATCAGTAAGGCATGCTAATGCCAATAAATGCTTTAAAAGTGAACATTGAATCTTGATTCACAGTCCCGTCTCATTGAGTTGAACTTGGCACTGGGCAACATAGTGACCCACCGTGGTCCATGCCCATTGGGACCGAGATCCTCATCCATGATCCAACTATTTTAGGGCACTTGGGAAGACTCTGAGTCCCAACTCTTTCACAGTCTACCGAATAATTGATAAACCCTGGAAGGGAAAATTTTGTAGCTTCCCTTATGTTGCAAATTTACCCAGGCTTACTCAATTTCATTATTGACGGGCTGGAAATGAAACTAATTTTTTTTTGCATGGAAAAATTCTTTGTGGCCTTCTATGAAGGGTGAAATGGCCTTTGAAGGGATATGAAGGCTTCAAATTTGAATCCTGGATGACACAAAGAAACCGAGGGAGAGAGTAGATAAGCTTCACATAAGGCGAAGCCCTCCAGAGCAGAGTAAAGATCAGTTTATTCAAAGTCACGAGCCATCTCTCTATTTCTCTTCAATTCCTGCAACTCTATTAACCTTTCTTCGATGCTTCCTCTTTCATTCATCTCTTTCTGCAACCTCTCACTCTTTTCTTTCACTACCTGCATTTTCTTTCTCCACCACCATTCGCATATCTACATTTCAATTAAACTCGCATCTCTTTTCATTTTGCCCAATGTTTCAATTTGTGCCATACCTATTTCCCGAGAATAATCCAGTGGTAATAATGGGAGCTATCCCCTATAATTTCCAGGATACTCTGCTACTAAAACAATAGGAGAGGCTAATCCTATAGTTCCAATAGGATAAATAAGCAAATGAAGTAAATCAATGTGAATATAGTCCAAATGGGAAGCGCGAGCAGGGTAAAGATCAGTTTATTCACAATCACAAGTATATAATATACTTCTTACAGACAAAAGAAGAGATGATATTTAATCATTCCAAATTGCGCCCTCATCTCGAATTCATAGATAACAAATGGGTTGAAGCTTCCAAGGTATGCACATTACTTCTCTTCTTTTACTTCAAGGGAATTGGTAGTGTTTTTTTAATGAGTGGTAGGTTTTTTTCCCTTGGCTTAGTCCTCAAATGGATAAAGTGTTTTTAAGTTTGTTGTTTTACCATTGTTTTCTTATTATTCTGTAATATGATTATTCTGTAATGTTCATTTCTTATTTTGTAATGTGCTCCTTAAAAGCATGGGAAAGCATGAATGAATTGATGATGCAAAAGAAAATGTCAGATACTATGCAATACAGCCAGCTCCTAGCTTGTGCCGCAATTATAGTGTAAATATTAAAGGAACCCTAACCTTGAACATTTTTTAAGTGAGACACATTAGAGGAACCCTAAGCCTCGAATTTGAACAACCATAGACAAAAACAATATCGAACAAATATAAATTAATCAATAGAATCAACCAAGCATTAGAGACCTCCCACTTATAAACTAGTGGAAATTCAAGTGGATAAACTCAATACTAAATGGAAAAAGAAAGAAATATGAAGATTCCAAACTTGGACTCATAGAATTGTCGCCTAGTCCAATCAAGGAACCCTAAGAAAACGGTAGGAAAATCAAGGAACTTGTGAGATTGTTACAAGACATAAAATTGGAGATTTCAGAAGGTTTAAAAAAAAAAGAAAAGAGAAAACATACATAGGCAAACAAGAGTGCATTTGAAATCAAAATCTCAGATTTTACTGATAACAAGCTTGGATGAGATGAGATCTGCACATGGAAACCTCTTGCAAAAATTCTATATCTATTTCTTTGCCTCCATTAAAGCCTTCAAAGAAAGAATCAACCATAGAAATAGTTATCATGGATGAAAAAAGAAAAACTAAAATAGGAGCTAAAGAAACAAATGAGAAAGAGGGAGGTGAAGCTTACCCTCGACCATTACTGGAATGGCTTCAGAAGCCTCTAGAAGACCTTTATTGTAGCAAAGCCAAGAAACATTTGCTGCAGAGCTTCATTGAGAGAAGGAGAGGTAGAGTGAAATGAGACTTTGGGTTACAGAAAGGATTTTGTATGAGCTGTGGAAATATTTTTTTATATTTTATTTGCATGGAAGGCAGGCGGCGTTTGTGCAAAGAGCAACGAGCCTGCCTTGCTCTCTCTCAATATTGATTTCTTAATGTGAATTTCTTCCCCACACCATTTGTTTCAATCTCATGCCATTTGTTTTAATGTCATGCAGCCGTAACATTGGCATTGTTATGCCATTTGTTTTAATGTCACGCAGGTCTTCCATTGGCATTGGCATTGTTTGTATTTTCAGAATAAATATTTTAAATAAAATATTTCTTTTTAAATTGTTTGTAAGGTTTAAAGTTAATAAACCACTAATTATATGTATATTAATAATAAAAAAATGATAAATATTGAGTTATATTTTTTTTAATAATAAAAATTTGATAAATATTGAGTTATATTTTTTTGGAATTTTAGAGTGCTAAAAAGATAATAAAAAACATTTAAACATAATGACAAATAGAACAATGTAAAAATGTGTGTAAGAATGGGAACAATTAGAGCATAATCTATGCATAAGTTTGTTTGTAATGTCTTCAATTATATTTTTTTATTTTTCCAAATTGATTAGTTTGAGTGAGATGGGGTCGACACTGGCATTGTTTGTAACGCTTTCACTTGTACTTTTTTATTATTTTTTTATTTTATTTTTCCAAATTGATTAGGTTCAATGAGATGTGGTTGACACTACTTCTTTCCCAGCTTTAATGACGATTTCATTTTTACTGGTTTGTACTCAGATTGGCCATCTACTCTCAACTGTCATGATGGCGCATCAAAAACAACCACCGGATTTTTTTGAAAGTTTTATAGTTTTATGTTAATTTTGATTACTTAATGGTATAGTAAAATGTTTAATGAAAAATTAGGAAAGAATAAAATATCTTGCAATGTGTAAATATATTACAATATATTAGAATGATATTTATTTTTATTTTGAAATTTCATAATATAAATATTTTTATCATAGTATATTTGAGTAAGGTAAAATTATTTTTAATTTACATATTTTTATTATACATGTGTGTGCTTTTTTAAAAATATATATGTATAAAATTGTTACATAAAGTCTATATGTTTTTTATATTTGATAAGTGTGTTAAAATAATCTATGTAATGTCTTTTTTATGTAATGAACTTTTCATTTTAACTCAAGTTATTGAGGAAGGCTTGGAATTTGACTCCCATATGCCCTCCCGTCAAAATACTATTGAAAATCTTAAGAAACCGTTTCAAAGAATGGGAAAATAATTCACTAGAACTTATTTTCATGATAATAAAAAAAATTCAAAATGTTATTCATTTTTATTAATAGGTTTTTTTAAGATAAGTGTATACTTACATAAGTGGTTATTATGATATCTGTAATAATGGAAATTGTTGCCTTACATTACTAAAACGTTTCTATTTGATTGAAGGGTAGCTGGTGAGTTTTCCTTCAATGAGGAAGGTTTTTCTTTCTTTCGATTTCTTCTTTTCCTTATATCGGCTTAGCATTATTCAAATATGGAGTCGTGTATTCACTTTCATTGCCTTTATTTTTCCTTTCTACCCTTTCTTTAGATGATAAGTTACTTTTCAAGCCCAAATGTGCCTCTCCAAGGGAGAGGTGGGTACCATTTTAGAAGGAGAAGTTGGTTTCCAACTATGATACTAAAGGAATTAACTTAACCACCCAACAAGCATCATCATTTTATCATCTAGCTAATAAAAAATGGTTCATTCCCACTATGTATTTAGGCTTGTCTTTATGTCCTTTATGGCTTATTTGAGATGTAGTAGTCGTTCTCACAAAGCTGGTAAAGCTCATCCTCACTTTGGATCCATTGAAATAGAACTTAAGTCTAGAGTCTTCTAAGTAGTCAAATCTCTACCATCCTCAAAAGGATGCCTAAGTAGGTTATAACAACGTTTATTCTATTTTTATTGAGTTTTAAGTAGGTCATAACAAAATTTAATCTATTTTTATTGAGTTTTACTTTTTTGCATTGGCAATTGCAAACCACTAGCTATAACAAATGCAATAACGAGGACATTGCCACCTCGTGGCTCTTGTTTTCTAATTTTTAAAGTTTTTAAAAGTTATTAATTTTTTATATTAAATATAAATTTTTAAAAAATATTTATGGAAATAGTGATTAGTTTAAAGGTTGATTGCCTCAGCCTAGATTTATGTTCCTCCAGCGTTGGCGGCAAATCAGACGTCATAACCATACCTTGGTACGGTTTGAAACTTGAAACTATTATGATTCAACTCGTCTGCCTATAACCTCCCGCCTCAGAATTTTAGTCACATGTGAACGAGTATAGGAAATCTTCGCGGTTTCGGTCGACAATTACTGTACTGCAAATCCATGATGCGAAACGGTTCAACGCTTCCGTCCACGGTCCAGCTGTAACAAGCAAATTAGTGTGAGCGGAGTTGACCTTCCTTTCTATATCTGTGTATCTGTCTCTCTGAGCGTGATATACGATCTAAGGACATGTCGTCAATTCATCATTATACTTAGTATGGTTGTGCAGTCCTGCAGCGGTTGTATGGAAGAATTGTTGATGGCAAGGATCCGACGGCGGACAGTGCGACTGCCGTCGCATTAAATGCTCTACTGCATGTAGAGTATTTGTCGCCATTGTTGATTACATAGATAGACAAATCATATTTAGAAATGGAAGAATTTTATTGTATTTTGAAAATATATTTTGTGTTGTTTGAAGGTAGAGTTCAAAGATTGAGATGTTGATAATTACTTAATTGTATTGTTTTACAAAGTAGAGGTTGTAAAAAACTTGTTTTTGGGTGCATGGTGCAAAGTTTTAAAAGGCGACAAATACTCTACATGCAGTAGAGCATTTAATGCGACGGCAGTCGCACTGTCCGCCGTCGGATCCTTGCCAAAGTGAGATCCAACGGCGGACAGTGCGACCGCCGTCGCATTAAATGCTCTACTGCATGTAGAATATTGGATGCCGTTTTAAAATGTTGAATCCTCCAAGATTTTAATAATGGATTTATCTTTTTATTGAAAATGATAGGTTGGGGTGCATGATCAGTGTTCTCAACACCTCAAATTTAATAAAATGTTTAAGAGTTTGTAGAAAAAAAGTGTTCTAAACACACTTTCTTCACTCATATTATCATCATATTTTAATTAAAATAAAATAACAATAATCTAATCACATCATAAGAATCTTCCACACTCTAATATACTCCTCTTTATATACGTTTTGGTCTTCATACTTCTCCTATGGTTATCCTTGGAGGAGATTCCAAATATCTTCTCTCACACCTCTCATAGACTCGAGGAAATGAGAGTCTCTAATACCACAACAAGAGCCACAATGGCATGCATGCTTCAATGACCGTGGATGATGGGGATGGGTTATTTCATCCTTGGACGTAATAGAGCAGCATCAATTGACAATGCTAACCCAACAACACCTCTTTTTACTCTATTAGGGCTTAGGATTTTTCCCAATGTTTATTTTCATGTGAAGCACCTTGTAAGTTGTTGATAACATGGTCTTGTTGAAACACCCAATTTTAACCACAACTTGATCCTAGGGAAAGGGGAAGGATTTCTATGGTTGACATGGCAGTATCCCTCAAACCACATCTCCTCACTTAGAGGAACTTCACAAAGTCTAAGTAAACGATCATAGAAAATGAAATAATCCAAGTGTCATGTTTCAAATTTCTATTGTTTTACTCACTTAAAGAGTGTGTACATATTCCGCTCCGCTAATAGATATTGGAGGGAATAATTCAATTTTAATAAATATTTATAATTGATATGTTTAGTTTTATAAATTTTTGCATTCGATAATGATTCTTTACAAATTTTTGCATTTAAAATATATCATGCATTATATTTCTTTCTTTATTTTACTCTGCGTCATATTGACTTCATTCCTTTCTTTGAGAGATCAAGCAACTGAAAGTTATACAAAGTTCAGATTCTTTGATAAATTTCGCAATATTGTAGATTGAAATTTTGTATTTCAGTAATGATGCTTTCAAATTTAAGGTTATTATCCTTGCAATATTAGCTTATTCTTTTTATGGATCTAACTTTACCAAATTTACATTTTAAGATTTGGCATCCAACAAAAGTTATATGATATCCAATAGGAGTAGTGCAATTGGGATAGAGATGGCATCAACAAAGATTGTAATGGTTGAACAATTTCTCGAAGAGAAGTTCAGAATTTTTTTCATGAGAAAGAACTCTAATCAATGAATGACATTCTGTAGTCCTTTTCATTAATATACAGAGAAAGTAGCTCAAGTACAGTAACTTCTATATGATTATAGACCTCAAAACCTTGATTGTTCTCTGCACAAAAACAAGAATTGCTATCTAAGCAATTGCGATCAAATTTTTTATGCAAATCTTTTGCAAACTCATTTAAAATACTTTAACAAGGATAACACTACAATATACTCTTTCTTGAGGCTATATTTCCAGATCAATGTCACGATTCTCTTGCAGTATTGAGGTTTACACCATTCAAAGAACATAGATTATTTCCCCTAAGGAGAAGGAAATTAAAGTCTCGTTAAATCTAACATGAACACACAATTTGTAAATCCTAACAACAAATAACAAGTCGTGTTGCAATGTAAAGTATAATTGAGATGAACATGTAAATAGTTCTTTATTTTTTTTCAACTTTGATACTCTTATCACTAGAGGGTGATTAAATAATTTATCTCTTGTTTTCTTGCTTGGGAAAGAATATAGTTTTTTTTCCTCGGAATTGGGAAAAAATATAGTTTTTTTTCCTTGGAATTGGAAAAGAATATATTCGTATGGAAATTAGTTTTGATTTAACTAGATACACATTGGATATAATAATTATTTGTGCAAGCATTCAAAGAGTATGGTTCAACAAATTGTTTTCAAAAGAAGCAAAAATCTGCATTGTATGTCAAATTCTGATAAAATTTTGGATTTCATCATTTTATTGGTGGTGGGAAACATAGGGTTCGATGGCTATAAAATTTTGTGTTTTTTTTTCCCTGGAAAAAGTGTCATATTTCTATAGCCTTGTCCTATAACAATAGTTTTTAAAAATTGCGATGACATTGACACATCGTGGCTATTGTTATAGTTATTAATTATTGATTGGTGTTCCGTTTAAAATAATAATTTTCATTTAAAGATTACTTTCATTAATATGTATATTTTTTATTAAGGGGGCAAAATGTCATACCATTATGTTTTTAAATTATTTGAAGATAAATTTATTTATATATTTTTATACATTATGAAAGTAGACATATAGTAATTGGTTAAATTAAACATATATATTCATGCGTTATTTCAGAGTTTAAAAAAATAATAATTTTAACTATAAATAAAATACATTTATCTGTTATATAATTGGTCAAACATGTGATTTAAGAACCAAAATATTATATATATATATATATATATATATATATATATATATATATTATTCTTCATAAGCCTTTATGAAAAGAATAAAATTTAAAAAATCCAATCAGGATTTTATAATATTATCCGCCCATCATTGTGTGTGGTGGCCTTGGTGGGTTTTTTTGATAGATGGTGGGATCCAGCGTTGTTGCGACAACATTAAATGCTTTGTAACAATAATTTATAATTTGTAATTATTGCATACGCAGTAATTTATAAGGTATTCATCAAAATTTAGTAACTTGACAAATACAATGATTCGGATTTATGTGGGAACAAAATGAAATAACAGAGATAGCATCATAAAAATAGACATTTTGCAAAGATAACGGAGATACAGTAAACACATATTCTATTGAATGGCATAAATAGAATAGACTGTAATACAATAGCTAGAATGGTGGTAGCTATCTCTGAGAAGAGATGTGACTACTATGCTCATCCGTGCAAAGATGAATACAAAATGAGGCCAAAGGGGCCTATTTATAATAAGAATGAGGGCGAGAACCCCAAAAGTCCAAAACGTAACCCTAGAAGATGAACCATCATAAAGTTTGCGGCCCCAAGGTGGTAAGTTGAACAGTCAACTTCCCAGGGTCATAACTTTTGCATATGATCTCTAATTCGGACGCTCGATAGCCCGTTGAAAAGGTATATCTGATATTTACAACTTTAAAATGGCCGAATGATTGCTGCTAGAAACCATTTGGCCCTCGAATTGCCAAAAAATGTTGTTTAGGGCCTCAAAACGGGCCTGAAGGTTTGGGACCCAAAAAGTCGTAGAAAAATAACTAGGAAACTGCCACATTGGACAATTGTTTTGAGCCAGTGGAATAGGTAGGTGGCCACTAATCTCCATCTAGATCAATCCTCCCTCCTTAGGAAGCAATGGTCTCCATTGCGTCGAATCCCGTATCATATCTCGAACTGTGTGTTGAGTTGATCTCCCGGTGCGACATTTGCTGAAGTGAAGAGGCTTCTTTTCTTTTGCATCCCCAGAGAGCTGTAATTGTTGAAGGGATGATTTGTTTTTGGAGGAGCACCTTGAATGCGTGGCCTTTCATCGTAGAGGTACTTGGATGGATGAGGAAACAATGACTCTATTTTCTTCTTGTGTCTGATGAGCATAGATACCATGTATTGAGGGTGTGGCACGAGGACTTCACTTAGTGAACCTCTCACATAGCATGTGCAATCGTGGGATATTAAATAATACCCTTAATTTCCAGAGATATTGACCCAAACTCTTTTTGTTGAAACCCCCTCCCAATACTTAAAACATCCTCCCCACCCCTTTTTATACCTCAATACTTATAAACCACCCTACCCACCCCCACCTTAAACCCCTCATCCCCCCCAATACCTGCAATATATTGGTTCAATTTTTTATAATTTTTAAACCCACAATATGAACTAACATGATAGGATATTGGTCAACAAGTGAAGCCCCCGTGGGGTGTGTAGGTAATCTGATGTTCTCCTTCAGACACAATTCTGAAGAGGAATAATTTTCTGATGAGGGAGCTTAACTTCCTACCTTGCGAGACTGTGTTAGGTGCAACTGTCTCTGGTATCCGATAGAGTTTTCCTCCCAAAGTTACAATGACACTATGAGGCCGTGACTCATATACAACATGACACTTCCACATATATGGTTGTCCTAAAAGAACATCACAGACTTCAAGTGGGGCGACATCACACAATACCTTGTATTTGAAAGGATTGATGCCATATGGTAGGAGGCATTATTGAGTAATGCAGATACCTTGTCCTTGGTTTAGCCAACCGATGTTGTAGGGTTGTAGGTGTGGTGTTGTCAGAAGATCCAATCTCTTGATGAATTCTGCTGAGATCAAGTTCTTTTGGCTGCCATTGTCAACAACGAAATGTAGTGGGATTCCCTTCACCCACATTTACGAGTAGAAGAGGCCCTGCTCTGCCTCTCACTCTTCAGGATCCTCTAGTTGAATCTGTGTGGTAGCAACAGTGGTAGTGGGTTCTGCATCAATGATCTGCCTCCCATGGTTTGCGGCTGTGGCATTGGGTTTGGAATCAGAATCAGGATATGATTCTGAAGATTTGATCTCGGCCACTAATGATTGCTTTGAGCGACATTCATCGGTGTTGTTCCAGGGGATTTTATAAAATTCATACCACTTCTCGGTGTCCTTCTTTGTCTTTCCATCCCCCTTCTTTCCTTGTGGCGGGGACTAGTTGTCCTTTCCTTTTCTTGTGTTATACGGGCCAGGGTTTCCCTTTCCTTGCTTCTGCAGTGGAATTGCAGGTCCAAAGTCTCGCTTGTACTTTTGTCAAAATTTTGCCTCAATTTTGACAGCATACCAATAGGTAGATCCAAGTGAAGAGATGTCGAGGAAGTCCATCTCAGTTCGAATGTACCAATGTAGACCACTGCAATATTTTAGAATCAGGTGTCGCTCAAATTCCTTGATACCCAGCTTTGTGCACAAGGTATGAAAGTTTTTGGTGTTCTCCAACACTATCTGGTCCCTCTCTTGATGCAGTATGGTCCATTTGGTGTACTGATCATCATAGTTTCCCATAGGGTAATATTGTTCCTTAATGGCATCTATGAAAGAGGCCCAATTGGGATTTGTCTTAAACATTACATACTCGTTTGATGAGTTTTGCTCCTAATAAGTACCCCACCAAATTTGGACATGGGAGGCTTCCTTCAGGAGCACAAGGTGATCTTTTCCCTATTGGAGAAATTATGGACAGAGAAATATCCTTCTATAACATTCAACCAATTATCTAGGTCATCTACATCAATATGGCCTTCAAATAAAGGAATATCAAAGTTAACTTGTACCTTGAAGTGAGTTGCATCCCCGAACCGACTACTCGTTGAAGATGCACTTGTTGCTGCCGACATTCGCAGAAGGATTTGCGAAAAACTATCCATCATATCATTGAGTCTGTCGCTCGAGGGATTCTTCAAGTAGCTACTTGATAGGATCTACTGCTCTGTCATCTCTCTTTTCTTTCACCATGGGCGGCCGTTTGGGACAACAAGAATGATCAAGTGAAACTAGTTTGAGACGAAGCTCTCTATACCCAGACCTCATCGAGGACATGCACCGAGAAACAATCGAAGAGTAGATTTCTCTAATACCACTGATCTAGATTTATGTGGGAATGAAATGAAATAATAGAGATAACATCATAAAAACAAACATTTTGTAAAGATAACAGAGATACATTAAACGTATAATCTATTAAATGGCGGAAATAGAACAAACTGTAATACAATAGCTAGAATGGTGATAGTTATCTCTGAGAAGAGATGTGACTGCTACGCTCATTCGTGCAAAGATGAATACAAAATGAGGCCAAATGGGCCTATTTATAATAAGAATGAGGGTGAGAAACCCAAAAGTCGAAAACGTAACCCTAGAAGATGAACCGTGATAAAGTTTGCAGCCCCAAGGTGGTAAGTTGAACAGTCAACTTCCCAGGATCATAACGTTTGCATACGATCTCTGATTTGGGTGCTCGATAACCCGTTGGAAAGGTCTATCCAAAATTTACAACTTTTGACTGGCCAAATGCATGTCAATGGCAACCATTTATCCCCTGAATCGCCAAAAAACGTCGTTTTGGGCCTCAAAACAACCCCGAACGTATGGGACCCAAAAAACCATAGAAAAATAACTAGGAAACTGCCACAGTGGACAACTATTTTGAGCCAATGGAATAGGTGGGTGTTCACTGATCTCCATCTGGATCATACAATACAAATCATTAACGTTTATGAACCTAAACAAATGATACATTGTTTTTTTTCAAGCAGAAAAATGTCATTTCTCTTTATATATAAAGAAACACGTTACATCTCATGGAATAATACCTTGAATACTTCATGTCGACAAACAAATTAACATCCATCATACCAAACGAAGATAAACAGTGTTCAGATATGCAAAAGTGATGAAATTCATCAACCAGAAGCAAGGTGCATCCTTATCCATAATACCAATCAACAATATATATGATGAGTTGAAAAGAGAAGGAAACTGGAATCATAAAAAAAATATAACTTCCTCCTCACAATGTAGCACAAAAAATAAAAAGTTCATCTCCCTCCATCACAGTTGTTCCAAAAGATACGACTTCAAAAGTCAAATATCTTGACAGTGGATGAGGAAATTAGTTCCCCATCCATGAATTCTGCAAAAGATAAATTATCCACAAGTGACCAAAGGGCCTCCTTGGACAAGCCATCTGCCAACATATTATGTTCTCTATAGATATGCGAGCTATCAACATAAGGAAAAGTATCTTTAAAAGACAATGTACACTCGCACCAGTGGTCAAGTTTCATTACCTATAGTTTGTCAACATTACTCACCCAGTTGATGACGATTTTGGAGTCTCCAAATACTAATAGTTGAGGTATCCCCAAGACAGTAGCAACAAAGAAAAGTCCCCATAGTGGAAGGAGCTTCGATTTTGTATTAGTACAACTTCCACATCCTATCTTAAGATGGAAAAAATGGTTATTGATGATATATAAACCATACTTGCACCACCCTTACCATGTTGAGTCGTTGCAGCAAAAAATCCCACAGCGCCAGTCACCTCAAGCACAATGGCGATTGTGTGAAACTTATTCTTCCTAACAAGTTCTGGAAAGTCCACAATGATTTTAAGGATGCATACCTTCACAAACTGTACTTGTTGCTTCAAATATCGAAAACTGACAACATTTCTTGCTTTTTAAATGAGCCAAAAGTAGAAGAATGGTAAGTATAGTGGCTAATTTCCTGACTTCAACCAATTGTTCAAGAAAGCCACTAGAGACCAATAGTCCCATGAAAATACAATATCTAAATGTGATGCAATATCCAAGATATCAATTCTCCCAAATGAGCATTCCATGAACAACTATTCAATAGTATTAGACCTTGCCTTACAAAGATGGCAAATATTAGGAAAATCCACCCTTTAGCCAGTAAAGTATCCTAGGTGTTTATTTTCTTGTGGATGCAAAGCCATGTAAAGAACTTGATATTTAGTGGAATATTCCCCTTTCTAGAGCTCTTTATTCCACCAGCAATCCACCAGAGTCAGAAGTTTATCCACAATAAATTGATATGCCAATTTAGCAGTGACGATTCCTGACTTACAATTGAAAGTCCAAACCAACCTATTTCGGCTGAATCTAACAGAGCTACATAATAATCCCATTCCATGGACCAAGAACCAGAAAGTTCCATGTCACAAGTAGGAATCCAATAATTACCGGCACTAGGGAAAACGCTTCCTACCCAAAACTGATCAAGGTTCATCAATCCATGATCCTGTAGGAAGTCTACCAAACACGGAGATAAACATGAGGAATTATGCAATCCCACTATGGGGTCGATGCTCACATGCACCAAGGTACCATTACCCACCTTCTAGGAAAGTGCTTTATTGATCCATCCAAAGACTTAGACAAAACCATTCTTGATGACAGAGGTTGAAGAAACCGAGTGGTTGTCCTTCCTAATCTAGTCAATTAAAGTGCATTTATGTAAGTATTTAGACAATCGAATTTTATTCTAGATACCACTACCTTCTAGCGCGATCTAGAGGCTCTTCATCCTAAGAGAATAATTAAATGAGTCAAGTTTTTCTATGTTCTATCCACCACAACTATAAGGTCAGGTTAAAGTGTCCCATAATACCAGTTGAGTCATGCGACCAACTTCTCTGTCGTCCCATAAGAATTTACACATAATCCTATTGATGGCCTTGATGATAGAGCACATAATCTTGAACAGAGAAAACCAGTAAATCGGTATACCACATAGAACATAGTTTAGTAGAATAAGTCTACCACCTCGTGATAGTGTCCGATAGGTCCAGTTACTAATCCGTTTCTGAAATTTCTTCACTAACCAATTCCAATCAGCAAAAACATAGTTGAGTGGTTTAACCTAAAATCCCAAATACTTAAAACCAAACTCAATCGGTTCCATATTAAAAGGAAAAAGGGATCTGATGACAAAAGCCCATTCTTCATCAAGATTACTCCTAAAAAATGAGGATTTAGTAATAATAACCAACATACTAGATGGTGTAGAGAAAATATCAATGATCAATCTAAAGCAACTCCATGCCTCGATGGTTCCCTCGCTAAAAAGGACCACATCATCTACAAAAAAGAAGTGTGTGAGGGAAACAAATGTTGAGATACCGATTCTCGAAATCAAGCCCATTCTTTTGACATCCGCTATGAGTAAACTCAAACCCTCAATAATCAAGAGAAATAGAAGAGGCGAGAGTGGGAAACCTTGCCTAAGACCCCGAATCACATTGAAAGAGTAGGATGGTGTACCATTAATAAGCACCGCAACGTTAGCAGACAGTCTCACACACCCCAAAATCCAGTTGACAGTATCCAATGTCAAACCAACTTGTAATAAAATAAGCCTTAATAGGGTCCAATTTAACCTATCATAGGCTTTCACAAGATCCATCTTGAGCACAAGGGATTCCAAATTTCGTGTATTGATAGAATGCAATACCTCCCGTGTGAGCCCAACTGCTTCTAGAATCTGTATTTTTAGGAAGTCAAACTGTTCTTGAGAAATCATATTCATGAGAAGTAACTTCAGTCTATTGGAGATAATCTTAGTAATAACTTTGTATGCCAAATTACAAAGTGAAATCGACCGGAAAGCTGCAAATGTTTGAGGCTTGTCACATTTAGGGATCAGTGTAATGTAAGTGTCATTAAGAGATTTGGTAACAAAACTCTCCTTGCAAGATTGTTCCACAGCTTCCCAGAGATCCCTACCCACTAGATTGAAAAAAACAGAAAAAATTCAACCGTCCACCCATTAGGGCCAGGACTCTTGTCCTTGGAAAATTCCTTTAAAATAGACTCGACTTCTACCGGTGTAAGCTCCTTCCCCACCTCCTCAACTTGTTCCGAATCAAAATATGTGGGAAAATGCTTGATTACCTATAACTGTTCCTGAATGTGTGCAACAAAGTCTTCTTTAAAGGTAGTAGAAAAAAATCCACCACAACAACCTTCAAATATGCATCGTCAGTGCATGTCTTACCATCACAATCGGTTAAATCCCAAATAACATTCATGTTACGATGACCATTGGAAAAGTTATTAAAAAACTTAGAATTCGCATCCGCCTCTGAAATCCATACCACCCTGCTTCTAAGCCTCAAGGTAAAAACCTCAAATGCTAGAATGGCATCCTTGCGAGCCTTCAGTTCTGCCAAATGAGTAGTCTCCTCCATCGAAAGTATACCAGTAAAAGTCATCAAATAAAGTTCAACTATCAAGGTATCAATGTCCACAAGTTCAGCACATCTAGCCACTTTCTGTTGACACTCCCATTCCCTGATAGAGTGCCTCAACCATTTAAGCTTCCCCACCAGAATATCCATATCCCCACCAACATGCGGGACAACAAGACTAGGCCAAAGAATTATCGCAAAATCGCCAAACTCCACCTCCTTCAGCCAAGTGTGATTGAATCTAAAAGGAGCAGGTGGTCAATTCGTAAACTCTTTGTGGGAGTATTTGTCAATCTACGAGAAGTGAACTTTTAAAAATTTTGTGGCAGTGTTTGCATTAAGCATAGAGGATTCCAGCTATGTTATTAAAAATAAATATAACACTGTTCCAGAATCGTCGTCCCTCTACACAATAAAAAAATGCGTCGTGTGTTTTTAAAATCGTGGATCATTTTTTTAAATAAAAAATTAACACGGTATAAGGTGTGGTTTAAAGTTCTATTCTAATTGGTTCACGAGGTTTCCTTCCTGTCGGATCCTTGGCTTGTATTTTTCTACACGCAACCAGATCCTCCTTCCATGCTCGGCTCCTCAACTTGTCATTATCCCAGCCTCCGCACATAGATAAGAGAAGAGAAAACCGGTATCGCAGCCTCGATGACACAACACATGCCAAAACCCATTTTTGTGCACAAGGTTATTTAAAACCCAAAGGTGTGCCAGTGAAGTACATCGCCACGTTTAACAAATTTAAATTTTAAATATTTGGTGCATTTTATTGGATGCCACTTTTTATTTCAAAACTGTTCTTTACAGCAAGAGCTATCTATTGAGCTGCAAAGCATTTAATGCAGTTGTAGTAGGCTTGACGACAGCTGGATCTCAAGTTAACGATCAACAAGCTTGCTGCAGCCGCATTAAATGCTCTGGAGTTCAATGAATAGCTCTTGCCATTCCAAGACGGTTGTTAGATGACCTTGACCGGACTATGTTGCACCTTGTTTTGAAAGAATGCCTTCATGATTACACTAATGGCCGCTTTGAGCACGTTCCAAGCACCACCAGCAGTTGTAGGGTCGATACGAATTCGGGTCTGCCAGAATGGGCGATAATTCATTTACCAGTTGGATTGACATTTCACGCATTTTGTTTCCTCTCCTGAGAGAGGGGAGAGCTCTGGGATGAAAATTGTGTCATGGGTTTTGTCGTAACCTTTTGAAATTCATTCAATCACTCACATGACTCGATTCTTCTACTTATCATCTTCTTTTTCAGTGAATTTATCATCTTATTTTTCATATTCACTCGCCATTTCATTTGAGTGAAGGGTTCAACATGCCTCCGAACATTGGCAATGTATTAGATCCAGACGTGGAATTTCAAATATATTATGCCATTCAAACAAGAATTTTATGACGATCTTGTAATTCTTATACCTTTCACTATAAGTTTTGTAAAAATTAATGAATGTCAAATTTTTTACATTTTAATATAATTATTTTTCAACTTTTCTTACATTTTATATAAAACTTTAATCTAATTATTTTTCATTTTTTAAATTTTAATATAAAATTACAACTCAACCATTTTTACTATTTTATATATTTTAATAATATAATTTTTAATATTTAAGAAAAAACCAAAAAAACACATGAACTAATCCATACATATAAATTATACATAATGAACTTTTATCTTTTAACCAAAAAATTTCATGATTATTGAACAAGATGCATGGAAAAAATATTGAGATGAAACATCAAACAACTCATATTTCATATAACAAAAATAATGTACTACTAGAAATGTGAAGGTAAGAGAGTGGATAAGAAACACATTTGGTAATTATAAAAAGCATTTTAGGTAATATCTTCTCAAATATTTTCAATAAATTTGATTTCTTTTAAATTGAAGATAGTAGTTTTTAAGATTTCACAATTTTTGTAATAAAAGAGATTAAAATTATTTATACATTTAAAAATATAATATAAATAATGAAATATTACAATTTAAACAAAGGTTATATAACCAAATTTAATATATAAACTACTTAAATATAACCAAATTCAAAATAAATATTCCAAATTCAATACAAATCATCGAAACTATTTGAAACACTAAAAAAATGGTAATTATCCAAATTCCAACCTAAAGTCCTAAAACCAAAACAGTATCCAAATATTTGGAAAACAAAAACAAAGAGAAGTAAACTTTTCTTATCGGATATATCTCAAAAAGTAGGAAATAGAAGTAAACTTTTGATATCAAATTTATCTCAAAAAATAGAAAATCTAATTTTTTGGGTTATATAAAGCTTAGTTTTATTTTATTTTTCCAAATTGCGTTTCACTTGATAATTTTAAAATGTGCTAGATAATATTATTCTAGAGTAAAAAGCTCAACCAATCCTAGGGCATATAGGATTTGCATGGCTAAGATAAGGCTTTGTCTTTCAACGAACATCTGTTACTGACCATTGGTCTAACACAAAGCCACACAAAGAGCCCTTCGAAACCAAGTTATAAACTGCCTAGCCATACATAACCACGACCCTTCTTATGGAGTTTGTAAACCCGCGTACACACACACACACACACACACATAGAGGAAGATAATGGCTATATACTAGCCACATTTCCCGTGTTGGAAAAACATATTTTGGAGAGGCATAATGGCCATGATAGGTTATGTTTGTGGTTGTTATGTGCTGTACATTCCTAACTTTATGAAAACGAACATTTTTTCATAAAAATATATTTGAAGGAGGTTATCAAATTGGCTAAGATCTTAAATCTTATGAAAGGGTTATTGTGCTTCCAACCCTAATAGACTATTATGGGTCGAAGTTCCAAATTTCCAGTTATATCTCCTCTGATGTATCAGGGTTTAGAAATGCCGAGAATGGAAAACAAATCTGACAGTCTTGGGTTTATAAAACTGACGAATGGAAAAAAATAGGTGAAGAGGGGAGTTTAATGAGAAGCCAAAGTAATTTCGTTTTAAATGCTTACCTGCTTATAATTGTATGCTTATTGGAAAATGGCAACTACTTTGGTGATCTAGCTTATGGAACTTGAACTTGAGCGTCTTCCAGATCTCCATGCTTCTCCATCTTCCATGACCACCCTCCATTGCCCAAACACACAGATTTCAACTCTCTCTCCACACTATGGAATCTGGTAGCTGCACATGTTAATTGAAGAGGACACTCAATCTCTAGATTTTGGTATTTGTACACATCAATTCAGATGAGCACTCATTGAAATCAAGCGAAGGGATCTTATAATGATGGCTGAGGTATCTTACTCAATAAATCAATACATTCAGTGTGCGTAGTGTTTTATGTGGCAAACAATGCAAACGATGGATTTGATATTACTTGAATGGGAAGAAGATACTAGTCCTACCACTCGAACTTGGGCCTCACACTAGTCCCACCACTCAAACTCGGGCCTCAAAACTAAATCCTGCAACTACCAAGTTCCAAAACATTAATTTCATTAACAATGTGGTAACAACATAATACTCGACTGTGAAACCCTGCCTAATGCCATGGCCCATTCGATGCGGGATTAACTTATACTAAATTCAAGTTTCACATAAACTACCACCGCAGTGCCAAGTTCCGTGCTTTCAGTACTAGCAATTATGATGGGTGATGTACATGATTGGACTTCAAAATGACGGTTTTCATTTCTTGACACACTTAGACACTAATGCGTGACATCTAATATTGCGTGTCAAATAAATTCAAATTTTCTAAATATGTCCCACATGACATCAAATTATAGGCCTGGTGGAGGGTGTACGAACACAATGGAAGAACCCCAATGATTCATGATCTCCTCCAATATTTAGGACAAGACATGGTAGTTGCTGAACAAAATGTCCCCCATAGTCTTTTGAATCTCTAGGATATAAACCCTTCGGTATAATTTTTGTATCTAAAGATAAGTTTTTTTGCAATAGGTAGACTCAACATGTCACCCTTTTAAGTTTTCAGGTAGATATTAGTTTAAATTGTTTGAAGGTTCCTTGCATTCATTTGATATAGTCATTCATGTTGGTTTTGTGGTTATACTCTGCAACCTCTTATGAATCTTTCTAGGGAGAAATGGAGTTCATACCTTCCACATGTGGTTGTTTATCATAATAGTGTTGGTTCCAAGAGGCAATTGATATCTCAGAGCTCACAACAGTAGTGGCATCAACATCATCCACGTAAGCGATTCGTCGAAAAGATGACGAATATGCCTACAATGTTTTTGAGACTACCTTCATATAGAAAATGCCTTTCCACATAAAAATAAATATACTATCAATTTCCCTAAAAAAGTGCAATAATACGCCAACAAGTTGTCGTCAGAAGGTGAAATGGTTAAAAAAGGGAAACTAAAATCGAATTGGTGTTTTAAAAAAAAGATCCCAACAAAAATGCATGGATTAAATTGTTTCGATGGTGTAGACCTGAACTTCTACCTTGAGTACCGTCACTAATAATCTACAAGTTTTGTAGGGAAGGCCAAGGACGACCCCTTCAAGGTATCACAAATAGGCACTTGAACATTAAACATAGGCTAAGTTAGAGATGGATTAAACAAAGTTATCGTTTTCATAGCACTTCTATCACCTAATAGAGAGAGTCATTCGATTAAATGATTATTGCTTTCTAACTTGTTAGTCATCGAGAATGGTGACATGCAATCAACAAATTGATTCACTACTTTTGAATGTGTTGCATATTTGCCCAATAATTTAGACATAAATTAACTCACATTGAATGTCATGTAATGTTTTTCCTTTTATTCTCCCATTGAATATGAAGAAAATTCTACTTGCCTGTGAAAAGTATATAAAGATTGTTAACAAAATTCCATGCAGCAGAATATTATCTTGATCTTAATGATTTCCATGCTCCAAATTTAGAAGGTCCTCAATGAAACTCGAAATTGCTAAAACCATGGTTTGTGAAACACTTTTAATATACATGATTAACAAAATGTTTATGACAAGTGGTTTCTCTCTCTTGAGAAATGAATCAAGCTTTAAATGGTTTCTCATTTCCCGAAAACAAGTAAACAATGAGCTAGGTATTTCATTCCTCTCACTTTCATGGATAAATTTCTCAATTGATGATTTTATTGCTGTAAAAAAAATATTCCATAAATTTGTATCATAATAAATTGAATCATACATACTCAACAAAATGGAAATACTTTTAAGACACAACAAGCTCGATTCTTTCGTTCCACCAAGAAATAATGCTAGGATATTATATGATTCATAGTGCACTTATAATGTGAAGCCTAGTGGCAACCAACATTGGTGATATAGTTTCCGAATCCCCGAAACACACGTTGTTCAATTTTGTGGATAGCATATTCAAAGAACATAATAGGCATACCTCGATTGTTTCCAATTGTAGATGTCTTTCTTTATCTTCCGCTCATTTATCAATCACATTACAATCCATGTTCTTATCCATATGCTTTATTTTTGTATGCACTTTATATTATGCATTAGTTATCACTCATAAATAGCTTGGTTTGTGGTATTATATATATATATATATATATATA
>LPNX010954778.1:870105-905632 GCA_001517045.1 Pseudotsuga menziesii
CCCTAGAGGGTTTCCGAGGATAAATCGGTTTCTATCTTATGATTGTGTTTCTTTTAGTGATATTGTATATGTTATTGTTGTGAAATACAATTAAATACTAATGTTATCTATCTTATCATATTGAATCTTAACATGGTATCAGAACTAGCTTGAATAGGACAACTTTCACAAGGTGAAACTCTCTCTCTTCTCCCCCCGACAAGAAATTAGATATTTTTTTCAAAGTTGGAATTTTGGAAATCTGATTGCATAGAAAGTTACGCCTCCTTACGATGCATCTATTGAGCCCTAGATCGAAATTTTTGAGTGGGTATATCTCCAGGAAAGTCAAACCCTAGTTTGACTTTGGACGAGAAAACTGCAGAAAACCAGAAAACTGCAGAAACTGTAGATCAGAATTTCACAAGTCAATTTTGAGTGGTGAATATTTGGAATCTTTAGAAACCAAGTGTACCAGTCAATTCACCTTAGTCAAGCGCGTATCCTGGTAAGGACAGTTTTCCATTTAGAGAAATTTCGTTTTTTAGTGACCTCCTAGATAAGATTGCCCCAAGCACTAAGATTGAGGATAAGCTAGAAGGCATAGAGAATTTTCGGGAATAGAAATATAGGATTGGCCTCATTATTAGAGAGAATGATCTTTCCAAATACATCAAGGAAGAAGTTGTAGAACCTGAAGAGGATGAAGCTAAGGAGAAGCATAAGAAGGATCTGATTAGGGAAATGAGGATCATTGTTGATTCTGTCAGAGACCACTTGATTCCTCAAGTGTCATCCAAGGAGACCCCGAAGGAGATGTATGATGCCCTATCCAGAATGTATGAAGGAAGGAACATCAATAGAAAGATGAATTTGAGAACTCAATTGAAGAGTACCAAGATGTGCCAAGGAGAATACATCCAAGACTACCTCATAAGGGACTCTGTAGTGGGTATTTCTCCCCTAATGTGTGCAAAAGCACTAACCCTAGATAATGCATATCATAGGGTAGATTTCAACAATAATAATAGAAAGCAAAACAACAATAACAATATTTTTTAGGTTTTTCAAATATATAATACTAACTAATGCATAACAAGAACAAAAGATACATTTCTCTGAAATGTGGGCCACCGTAACTGTCCTCGGAAATGGTCTCGCAGCTGTGACGGTTTGGGTCTCCAGTCTCTTCCATGAATAGTTGTCAAATGGGGGAATGGAATCAAATGGGTACGGAGTGAACTCAACGTACACCGTGCGGAATTGCGTCACAAAATATGGGAATAATGGTAGAAATGTTGATAGTGTGACTGAGAGAAAATGGAAAAAAGTGTTTTTAGGGAGTCCTTCACAATGTATTTATCGGATGGTCCAAGGGTTTTTGACCCATGGTATTTTATTGTCCATGGTATTTATCTATGGTATTTTTACCCATTCTCCTTTTTAGGATTTTTGACCATTTTTTTAGAGAGAGTGGGGATAAATCACAATAAATGCTCATCTTCCCTTCATTTATGGGGAAGGAATATTGATTTTTTGGACCATATTGAGTGGAAATACAATTGTAAAGGTCAAAATGGAGGAAATAATGGTGGGAATATGATGTATGACTATGGTTTAGACCATGGAGAGGTAGGTGAACAATTTTTAGTGTGAACAGATTTCCCCCTTGTGCGCAAGGGCATGAGCTCATCGTATTGTCGATAGACATCATAGGATCATGGGAAAATGGTGACAATGATGGAGAGATTGGAGAGGACCACGAAGGAGTGGAGTCTCCTTGTTCGAACTGCGATGGATTTTGGTTTGTATTACTTCTAAAAATGGATGAGGTACATATAGTGTCTGACATGTATATGGATGAGGAGGGCATATCCATGCTCGTAACAATGTCTCAAAAAATAAATAATGGGGATCAAGGCTCAAAAGATGGGAGCCGATCAATACATATACAACCAGTGATACATAATGGTGGCCTCAATGGGAGGCTAAATACAAATATTGATTTGAAGAACAGATACATAAAAACAATGGCATTCTCATGGAATGCAATATCATAACAACTAATGCTCTATTGGATATGGAGGTGTACATAACTGGATGGACTCAATGACTAAGATTTAGAATCTATGTGGTACAATATATATAATTAAGTACTGGATATACATGAAATCCTAAGACTGGGGCTTCTGAACATTGTCGCCAACGTAGCCCATAAATCACAAGGGACATGACATTGTATGGGTCCCATAGTAGACTCACCAATGTGCTAGAGTTAGGTGACAACCGGGGTCTTCAAACAAATAATGAAAGGACCAATACCCTGTATGGTTCTCAACGATGCGATGACGTAGCTTAAGTCGAGCACGTGAGACAAAACCAACCTGAGAGGCACTAATGACTGTTTTCAAGCAGTCCAAGGAACTCATCAATGAGGTGGATGAAACCAGGAAACAAGGACCTCTAGGTCTATCCTCTGGAATAGATGTGTTGAAATCGACAGAGGGAGACCTACAACTAACAAGTAAATGATGTTTCCTTAATTAGAAGCGCAAGGGGCATGACCAAATATGTGGAACAATAAGGGGAATAACATGTTGACACAGATCCATCGACAGGGGTTTTCTCACTATTGACACCCAAAACACAACGATCTCCCTGAGCACTGACCCAGACAAGTTTTACCTCGTCCAGCAACACCTACGGAGCAGATGAAGTCTCACAGAGATATTCAAGGGAGAGCTATCGAAACCAAGTTTCCGCAGTAAGAAGGAGGAACACGCATCTATTATCTACTTATCACATAATTACTTAACACATCTAAGCATTTGGTTTATCCTTTAACAGATCAACATTATTATTCAGTGGATCACATCAACATAGCTAAGCAACAACAGAAATATCTACCAAGATGAAATCATTCATAATAGGAAAGCATCGCATCATACAGGGATAAACATCATAATGCAGTATTTATTCACATTCACATCATAAAAAATAGGAAAGCAAGAAAAAGTAAGAAGACACAGTGTTTCTCGATTCTCCATCATGTCATATTATCTCCGCAACAAAACAAAGATCGCTAATAGATTCAAGATCAAAAGATAGACATAAGCTTGACCTCCCACAACAACCATCCGAAGAAGTCTCAATAAGAGCTAGGAAGTGCTAACCTTTGCAATTCTAAATCTATTTATAGGCTTGCACCTTTACCTCGGTGGTCCACTTAAGTCAACTTCCTAACTACTTATACCAAAATCTACAAAATGATGACCATAATCCACATAATGCGGTCAAAATATATAAAATATGACCAAAATACTTAAAACATGACCAAAATATAGAAAATGAGGTCAATCTGCTTTGCACATCAACTTTCACCTTTGCGCGACATCTTCTCTCTTATGCAGGATCCTCGATGTTGCGTAGCTAACTATACTCAAAACTTCCTGTCAACGGGCCTTCAACACAATCTTGTGGCTCACCCTCGAGCCACGTTAGCTGGAAATGGTGTAATCATTGATCTTTACCTTGAAGTTCTCATACTGTTGGGTGATCTCTTTAACTTCCTCCTTGATATTTTCACTGATTTCCTGACTTTCTGTCACTTCGCGCTCTAATGGGTGCTCAACGATATTTGTAGTGACATCCCCTCGACCATCTTGAAATTCCTGCAGTACTGAAACCACTTTCACTGAGAGCTGTGCACCAATGTCTTGGAATTCATCCAACTATGTTGTGCGCATATGCTGAGGCTCCCTTGCCTTCGCAACCCGCTGTTGTAAATCTTTCAGTTCTACTTCCTTCATGATCTGTACCACTGGGGCATCGCTTTGAGCGATGTCCTCAAGGTGGCCAATTGTCCCTCGACTTCCTGCAACTGCGTGGTGAGTTTCTCCAACTGCGCATCTTGGGATACACTGCCCCAAAACTATGTAGTCACGTCGGTGACTCGTTTGGATTCTTGCTCCATTTCCTCCAGCCATGTCTCCAAGTCTTTAATGGTGCTTTTCATTTCTGCCTCTTGCTCTAGTGGTGTTCCTGGATTCCAACTCATGCAAATCTTCATTGTCGCGCTTAAGTTGGGAAATTGTGGCTCCAAGCCGCTGCACTTTCACCTCCATGTCCATGTCCTCAATGATTTCTGCTACTTGTTGATAGGCAACAAAAACTTCCTACTCGAGGCACACCCTACGATCCCAGAGTTGTTCTTTCTCCATCATCAATTGCTATTTCTCCTTATTTAGGTCATCAATCTCCTTTCTTAACTCATCTTCTTTCTCTTGCAACCTCAAAAGGTGGTCGCCAATTACTTGCTCTCTTTTTGCCAACTTCTAGTTGGAAACCCTCTGCAATTGGACCAATTTCTGGGTTGATAGTTCATTGATTTCCAATGAAAGATCCTAAAATTGCTGAAGTGAGGTATTGGCGTCCTCACTGTTGGCCCTGATCGAATACAAAAAAAATTGCACATTCATGATCCGCTTCCCAGTGTTGATTGTACCAACCTTCTAAAACATAGTTTCCTTTGGTACCCTGTTCAAAATTGCATCAATCAATGAGTTAAGGAGAGTGTTTACCTCACCAAATCCGCAAGTCACCTGCTCCTTCATCTTCTGTTCCGTTGCAGCATTCGCTGTTGTAATCACTGCAATAATACGGCTTAGTTGTTCCTCGGTCACTGGTGTAGTGCTGCTAATTGCACCTTGGTCTTGTCGCTTCTTAGTGCAGGATTCCTCGAATATCCACTCCTCTTTTCAATCAGTAGGGGTCTTTGTTGATGCTTCATCTGAGTTGTGCTTTTTATGTGGGTTTGGCATAGGATCCACTGGAGCATCGATTGGTGGACCCATTGATACTTCCTATATGCTAACAGGTTCTCGCCAATCCACGGGCCAGTAATCAACAATGGCCTCCAACTCTGTGTCAAAAAGCTTATACATTGTAGGAAACCATTGCTTATATGGGTCTCTCTATGCTTGCACATGACTGGCATGTGGCCCTATTGCGAACCGAACGATGCATTGAAATTTCACCACTTCCTTCTCTGATAGTCGTGGGATATTCATGGTTGTCTCCTGTAGCTCCTCCCAATACAACCAGAACTATATTGAGCAGTCCTTGAGCCGCTCTGTCTCCTTAACATATGAGAGGTTTTGGTAGTGCGTTCCTTTGCAAACATTGGCAAGTTCAACGTCCATGCCCTGATAATCTTCAGGCTCCATCCAAGAAATAGGCATAATTAGAATGAGTAGCCAGGTATAAGTAAACGGTCGCTACCCTTCCTACACTGCAAGTACATCATCTGTTAACTGGTTCATTAGAAGCAAGGACCAATTCATCTGCACACCCTATGCGCATTGTTCAGTGCACACAATGACCCCTGAAGTGCACTGGTTAGGTCGGTTCTTTTTTACTACCTTACTGGTCAGAATCCTTGTTTCGATGCATAGGGGATTCACCCTGTTGAGCAATATCTTATCATGTTCATTCATATTGGGGGGTTTTTAATTGTGAAAAATAAGGTCAATATATTGTAGGTATTGGGGGGCAGGGAATAGGGAATGGGGGGTTTATANGAACAGGGGCTTTTAGTAAAAATAAGGAATATATTGTAAAAATAAGGGTTTTTTAATTGGAAATATGTATTGGGAGGGGGGCCCAACAAAAGGATTTTTGTAAGTAATTATCAATATCTAGTGAAATTAGGGGTATTCTTTAATATCCCATGAACAAAGGCGCTATGGCATGGTTTCACTAAGTGAAGACCCCGTGTTTCGATGTGGACAACCTGCTCATTAATGTTGTTAACGATGTATGTGCGCCAGGGAAAATTTAGCCCATGGGAGAAATTAGAGGGTTCTAATTTTTTTATGGGCAAATTAATTATATAGAAGAGTTTTTTATGGTTAATATTTATTAGCCCACTTTTTGTTTTTTCAAAAAAATTCAAAACATGGTTAGCCAAACTGTAAAGAGTAAAAAAATGAATTTAGCCACTCCAAATTTGCACAGAATCCTCCATTCTCCCCCTAAATTGTAGCGATTTTTCCTTATATGCCCTATTCTCCCCCGATTTTTGACCATGGAAGTTTTTGTAGAACCATTTGCCCTTGGTTTCCAACAACGGCGATTTCTAGAGCTTTTGTTCACCCTGTATTCCATGTAATGGCAATTTATTGAGTCCCATTTGCTCCCGATTTCGAGCAATGATGGTTTCTAGAGCTACATTTGGTGTCGGCTTGATGGGTTTCTCACTTTCTGTGCAATTATTTAAGAACAAAGAAGATATTGTAACCAATACCACATTGAAGTCGAATCACGTTTCTAGTGGATTACTGCACTAGTATCTCTTTCACATGGCTGTCACTTACAGGTTAGTCTTTCAAACTTTATCTTTAACACATCTCTATTCAATAATTTTTATGGTCTGGTCTGGTTTTCTGTATGCTGCCTAAACAGTTCTGAAACAGTGCTGCAACTTAGAGAAATATTGCTCGATCTGATCCTTTTCTTAAATATTTTTTTTTCAAATCCTCTTTCATATTGGAGATGTCAATATTAGTCCTTTACATCTATAATGTAATGGTCACTTGCGGTTTATTAATCATCCAACAACTTTGTCTACAATTTGATTATATCCTTAATTTTAAATTGAATACCTCACAAAATAACATACAAATTGGATTCATATTTCTTTAATCAAAAGTCAAAATGATGTTTTTGTAATAGTTTTCTTATTATTATATTAAGAACCCTAAAAAATTGCAACATACTAAAAAACAATGCAGTGCAACATAAACTTTTCATTTATCATATTTCCTCTTTGGCTTTATGGCTCTAGAGTACTCCTCACCTAGTGGGTTTCTTTGAATCATTACTCTTAATTTTTTGGAGTCCTAATCTCACCTCTTAGGAATCAAACCCTGACCTCCATGCAATGCATCCAAAGTTGGCCCTTATTCATTAATTCAAACTTTTTTGGATTTGAAAGGATTTTCAACATTGCAAATTTCAATGAAAGCTCTTGCTTTGATATTTTCTCCTCTTCTTCATCCACCCAAATCCTAGTTTTCCCATCAATTCCTCGCAGCATCTTTAAATCACTTGTAGATGCATATGGAGAAATATTATCAAAAGATATCAATATTTGGTGATATGAACCTTATAGATTGAACACGAATCTAGAGATAAGTCAACCATAAAGGGTCCGTGTGAGAGAGGTATCAATGCTCTTCAGGCATCACTAAACATTGACAAGAGAGCACAAAGTATTTGTTAGTTTGTTGGGATTTCTTCAAAATTTCCAGTCTAGACTCTAGGATTGTATTGATGTCCACCTAATGACTTTATATAAAACAAATATCACCCATAGAATTATGCAGGGTCATATATATGGTAGTGTTCCAGTGAAAAAACAAAAAATCTGGTGGGTTTCTTTGAATCATTACTCTTAATTTTTTGGGGTCCTAATCTCATCTCTTAGGAATCAAACCCTAACCTCCCTGCAATGCATCCAAACGTTGGCCCTTATTCATTAATTCAAATATTTTTGGATTTGAGAGGATTTTCAACATTGCAAATTTCAATGAAAGCTATTGCTTTGATATTTTCTCCTCTTCTTCATCCACCCAAATCCTAGCTTTCCCATCAATTCCTCGCAGCATCTTTAGATCACTTGTAGGTGCAGATGGAGAAAGATTATCAAAATATATCAATATTTGGTGATATGAACCTTATGGATTGAACAAGAATCTAGAGATAAATCAACCATAACGGGTCTCTGTGAGAGAGGTATCAATGCTCTTCATGCATCGTTGAACATTGACAAGAGAGAACAGCGTATTTGATAGTTCGTTGGGATTTCTTCAAAATTTCCAGTCTAGAATCTAGGATTGTATTGATATCCACCGAATGACTTTATATATATATATATATATATATATATAAATAGCACCCATAGAATTATGCAAGGTCGTATATATGGTAGTGTTGCAGTGAAAAAACAAAAAACCTGGTGGGTTGCTTTGAATCATTACTCTTAATTTTTTGGGGTCCCAATCTTACCTCTAAGGAATCAAACCCTGAACTCCCTACAATGCATACAAACATTGGCCCTTATTCATTAGTTCAAATATTTTTGGATTTGAAAGGATTTTCAACATTGCAAATTTCAATGAAATCTCTTTCTTTGATATTTTCTCCTCTTCTTCATCCACCCAAATCCTATCTTTCCCATCAATTCCTCGCAACATATTTATATCACTTGTAGGTGCAGATGGAGAAATATTATCAAAAGATATCAATATTTGATTATATGAACCTTATGGATTGAACAAGAATCTAGAGATAAATCAACCATAAAGGGTCCCTGTGAGAGAGGTATCAATGCTCTTCATGCATTGCTAAGCATTGAAAAGAGAGCACATAGTATTTGATAGTTGGTTGGGATTTCTTCAAAAATTCCAGCCTAGACTCTAGGATTGTATTGATGTCCACCTAATGACTTTATAAAAAAAATAGCACCCATAGAATTATGCAGGGTCGTATATATGGCAGTGTTGCAGTGAAAAAACAAAAATGAAAGATGATTATAAGGCAATGCTGATATTTTGACTAAAGTGTATAGATGGAAAACTATGGAGACAAAGTGGTTGAGGTGGAAGAAGAGGTTGCTTTCAATTTTGGTCAGATTAAGGTTTCTAAGGAAAACCTTTTATAAAGTAATAATTAGATTCAAGGAGAAGGTGAAAACAAAGTATCATTGTTTAATGTGGAAGGTGTAAAGAGAAATAAACTTGCACGGAAATGTACTCATTTCACTTAATAAAATAAATAGGATTATGAAGAAAATGATATTTCTCTTATGGAAATAGACAAAATTCTAGTGGTTTCACCACACACAACAGAGAATGCAACTGTGGAGACTGCAAAAATATATGTTGTAAACAGTTAGGTTAAATTGAATCTGCTTTGCCCCATGAGACAACGAGGAGCTAGGAATAAGGAACACTTCTGGTTCTAGTGGGACTAAAGGTAAATATTTGTAAGGAAATGATCATGCAGTGAAATTTAAGTGTCGCATACCCATACCCCATAATCATGCGGAATTAAAAATTTCATCGAGAACCTTTACTGTTCATCGAAACACAGGGCATGGCCGTCAACCAATTCTCGACATTTCCAACACTGTCACGCTCTCTCCCATCTTCCACTAATCAGTTCGACGATATGCAAGGAAATATCTCAGAGGATATTGGACATCGAATAGAAATAGTGACGGAAACCAACGATCACAAATGGTTCCGCATCCATAATCAAATCAACGACTCAGAATCATCCCACAAATATCGACAACACGAAAAATTGAGTTACGGGATTGGGAAATATGGAATCGTGATACCACGATCTTGCATCCCGCATACCACATTTCGCATTCCCGCATCCCGCATGCGAAAATGACCGTTGCAGAAATCAAAATCTACGAAGCTGCATCCCGCATCCCGTAATTTTCGGAAAGGCGTGTTGTGGAACGAAAACTGTGGAAAGCCGTAATTCACAAAAAGACATCTCCGCATCCCACATCCTGTAAGTTGCGAAAAGGTGTGTTGCGGAACAAAAATAGCGGAAAGCCGTAATTCACAAAAAGACATCTCAACATCCTGCATCCCGCAATTGCGAAAATAAATTTGCAGAGGTCTAAATCTGCCAAAGGATGTCTTCCGCATCCTGCATCCTACTTGCGGAATAAACCATTGCGGAAGAAGGTTTGGGGCTCAAAAATTCAACCTGCTAATTGAAGTCTTTGAATAGAGATGGACATCCAGGGCAACATCGATTCGACAATCTAACCTTGCAACTTAGTTTAACAATGCATTGAAGGAAACATACATAGATGCCTATAATTGCAATTATTCAAAGGAACAATTCATCAATTCAACACATCCAACATGCTCATCATATTCCATTAAGAAATTACAATGCAAGAAATACAATTGCAGAGATTAACATAGACAAGAACACTTATCTTGAGAATAAATTGCCCCACAAACAACTATGTCGTTGCAACATTCCACCCAACCATAGGTCAATGCGCTCATCAATGTATCAGCAACACTACCACCCCCGAGCTGGGCATGATTTCCTCAAGGAATAAGGGAACACAAGAAGACTCATACATAGCCAAGGGTGCAACAAAACTCAGCCAAGCCAACACAGTTGGGTTTATCAGGCTACAAGGGAAATCAAACCAACATATGGGTTTCACAGGCCGCTTAGCCAAGCCATCTCACAATTGGGTTTCACAGACTGTTCACAATCAAGCCAACATTCACCTTAAGGACTGGTCAGCCAATAGATGGGTTTATCAGACTGTACACAGTTAAGCCATCTCACTACTGGGTTTATCAGGATACCTAGCCAAGCCAACATTCACATTTGGGTTTCTTAGACTATCTAGCCAAAGGTTACTCACAAGGCCAAACGCAACAAGACACAACCAATCCAACATATGGGTTTATCAGGATACCAACCAAGCCATCTTTCCATTTGGGTTTATCAGGCTTCTAAAGAAACAGACAGGAAGAATTGCTAAGCTAGTGAACTCATCTACAGAGCTAAGAACACCTTCACAAGACCTATCTGGCCTGGATTCCCCACTGCCGACACACCCAACACAAGGAAGTGTACCCTTCTTTGCTCCATGGTCCCTCAGGATACACCTTCCCTTCCATTTCTCTTCAGGATGTGCATAGCAGGTTCACCAGCCACTCTTATCTTATTATGAGGTTCCATGCTAGTTTTATCAAGCACATTCCGTGTCTCCCCCATTCCTAAGTCTTGTACATAGTTCAGACCTGAACCAAGGTGCGCAACACAAAAACCACAGGGAGACTCCACAACATAGGATTTACTCTGGAACACGAGTAACATGGTCTCATACACTCTGTAGTTCAAGATAACGCTGCAACATAGCAATAACAGTCTCTCCAAGGGAAAACACTTGCAGAACACGAAGGATATACACAGGAAGAACTCAGCTGCCCAAGAGATTCCATGCGAATGGAGAATGATGATGGATGAGAAAGACATCCCGCAACTCCCAAAACTTGAATCCAAACGAAGGCGTAATGTGTGAGAAAAACTGGCATACAGTTCCAGGTGTTTTTCTTTCCCATGAAGTCAAAATACGACATTCAAAACTGGGTTCTATACCCAATTCAAATTTTCCCATGCTCTTCCCCTTCCATGCAATAACTACCTCAACCACATATTGGCAGAAATAAATGGTTGGGAAGAAAGACAATAAACAGGGTGGTTGACAGTTTTGATGGGTTTTCCCCATGACACATGGATTTTCCCCAAACTGGTTCGAGATTAACATTCCCCCCCCCCCTTATCCTTAGGAAAATCATGCCCCCATCTCATTTTTCATTGCATTGACATAGATGGTTGTGGGTTTTTCATTAATTTGCATATTTACGTGATGTTTACAAATGTGCTTGCCTTAGCACATAAACCATAGGCATCAACCATGATCGCCTATATACCAAACATTAATCAATGACATGGCCTTGGCCTTGAGCTCCTTGTCATGATTCCATATAATATTTACATCATATACATTAATGCAAACGGGGTCAAAACCGGGGTGTTACATTAAGCAAGCCCTACAATGAAAGTTCCTTTTGCTTTAGACCAGATAAAAAATTCTTATGTGAAGATGAGTTTAATGATATTGTCCATGCAAAAGTTTTACATCATATATGTAAACATGACATGTACTTAAGTGTACTTGCAAACTGATAAACAAAAAGAAAAGTAGAATACAATTCCAGAGGATAATGATGCAAATTCTTCGTTAGAAAGTCATAAAAGGATAATTGTCATTTGAATGTTTTGGAAGAAGAAGATAGGGTAGTTGGCATAGTTTATATAAGGAATTCATCACTATTAGTGCCCATGGATCTAAATGATAGTAATATTATTGGAGTTAAGGAAAGTGTAGGGAGAAAGAAGAATACATCCATATACATTGCTTTGTACATAGGTTTGTCACTAGTATAAAATGAGAAATTAATGACTAAAAAATGACTAAAATCAGGCTATAAACGACTATTTTTTAGTCGGTGACTAATAGTAGCTAGTTTCCACTATCTTATAGCTAGTTGTATTTCACTTAGTCATTAATAGCTTGACTTATTAGTCATTGATAGTCAATGATTTAGTCATTGATAGTCAATGATTTAGTCATTGATTTAGTCACGTATTTAGCCATTGATTTAGTCACTGATTGCAACAATTAATGAACAAATATACAACTAAATAAACTACTAGATGATAACATATTAATGACTAAGCTAAATACGACTAAGATACGGGAAATTAGCTACTAATAGTCGTATATATGCAAATTTAGTAATTTTTGTAGTCACAAATTTATGATAGGGCACGAAGGAATTGAACCACCATCCTCCTGCCTATAATTAGGAAGGCGCTCTACCATTGAGATAGCACCATTTAAGAAATTGTTATTGCTTGACAATGATGATATTCAAACAAATTTATGATAGATACCAATCTACAAAATGCATAATGATTACTAATACAACTTACCAGTAACTAGTATTTATGATAAACTAATTCCTAAGAGATATGTACAATTTTCCCTATCTAGCATATCCATGCATGTTACTAAAGAGAACGAAATACCTCTGTGATGGATGTGATACCAATTAAGTCAACCAATTTACGGAATATCTCTTTGGATTTATTGTTTCAAATAATAAAAATCCCATGTCACAATGGCTACCTCCATGGGCAAACAATTACACAAATCCATCATTTAATAAAAAAAACACATTTTGATGACTACCCACAACTTTAGAAAAGGCAAGAAAAACCAACGATAAAATGTGAAAGTGAGTTTTCAATAAATCCTCTTGCCGGAGTAACCCAGGAATGTAAAAAAACTACCATGAAAATCCATTTTATAGAAAATAGCATTCAACCTATCAACAAAAACAAATCTAACCTTCCATTTATACATTTGTTGGAGAACATCTGGTTCACAAACATCTTTAGCATCATCTATGGTTCCACCTTCTTCAAGTTTTTTCAAAGCTAACTTGACATCCTGGGGAAAAAATTTAAAGCTAGTTATAAAAAAATTGAAGGTATAATGCATTTAATCCGAAAATATTGATACTTACCACCCATATGGATAGTCTTGCTATGTTCAAAGTATAAATAGACATACCTCAACTGACCCCTCAACCTTTCCTTGAGTAATAGTTTTTCCACAATCCTCATGTTGTAATTCTTATGTGTCGAAGGCACTTGGTGCTTTGCACACACATCATCTAAACTAATGCCAACTGTTTCTCTCTCAATTATAGCCAAGATCATATATCACAAAATGCAATCTTGCTAAGCACCACTATAAATGGTCAATTTAATAAAGGAACTTTGCACAACAAAAAAATTCACACAAATAATATCTAGAAATAAAGACTAAATAAATGCTAAGAACAATCACTAAAATCCACTAAGTCAATAATAGTAAGGCCAGTCATCATTCAAATTCATTCATTCCACTTCAGTTCATTGAGAGGCATGATCTTAAAAAAAAACTAAGAATAAATAATTAGTTAAGTATGAACTCCATAAGCCAAGAAGCAATAAATCCTCCCTTTTCATGGAGAGTTGAGGTACTATTTGTGTAATGACCCAAAATTTCGTAAAAATTTTAAAATTTTAAATTGACATAAATTGTCTTAAGTTGTAATCTAGTAATTGCTAGCGGTTAGCGGAAAATGAAACAATTTAACAAAATTTAAGGGTTAGTTTTAAATAACAGAAAATCTATACAAAAAAAGATGTAATCTTAAACACCTGTGTTAACTTTATAGCTTTAATTTTCAACTGTGATAGAAAGTGGACTTGCATTTAGTTGTTGCTAGATATACTGATGATTTACTCTTGTCAAGTAGGTGAGAAACCTTGTTTGAAATCGGGGCTTACTTAGCGTTCTGCTAACTCAAATGGACTGATGGTTCTTATAGGTTCAGCAGGCAAGCGTAAGATCATGTAGGTGTTTATTTTAAATTATGTCGAGAAAGTACTTCCTTAGCATGTTAAGATGCTAGTATAAGAATCTATTATTTAAGCTACAAGTCTCCAATGAGGTAAGTAAATTTCTTTTGTTGTTTTGGATCTATGACAGTATTTATATCTAAAGCCATATTGACCTTTTATCATTGACATAATCAATGCTATTAAAAGAATGAGCTCTTCTAAGGTTCCTTCTGTTGTAAGATGATTATCTTTTATAAATTATAGTACATGGTCATTTATAGATTCCCATAGTGAGCATAGAGCTCATGGTCTTGGTACATAATTACTTCAACTGTTTCGTGGTCTTACTGCTATTTTTACTTTAATACTCAAGTGTATTGCTCTTTATGTATGGACATATTCTTATGTTTTTTGATGGTAAAGTTTACAATGAGTGATTAGCTTCTTATGAGAAACTCTTTAAATAAAGTTAGTCTTCAGTCTTCTTAAGGACTCTCAGTCGTCTTAAGGGCTCTCTCATTTGTCAACATCAAGTTTTTATGTGGAGAAGTTTAAGGATTTTCCAGTCTATTAAGAATCATATATATACCCCAATTTTCCTTTACTAGTTCTGACACATTACCAAACCTGTTTGATTTGTTGTAAGTAAGAATATCTTCTTCGAACAGCTAGTAGACAAGCTGTATTCATAGTATTTCTATTTTAACCATGATACAATTAATATTGCGATGTTATAATACTATATTGATTTATAATCCATCAATATTAAGTTATAACAACTATCCTAACTTGTAACCTAAGGTAGTTTTACCTACCTATCTACTACTATAATGAAAACTAGTGGCAACATACCTTATAAGTTTGATCCTACACTATACTAGTTCAAGGCATGCTATAATCGATGGCATGTTTGATGTTATTACCAATCATAAAACTTGGTTTATTATGATCAATAGCTTGATTTAATTATAGGCAAACATACGATTAAAGGGTATTGGCAATGATACGTTTAAAAATCATTTGTGCACCGCTAACATTAGAACTCGACCCACACTTGTTGAGATTTTTGGAAGGTCACATGGACAATGCCTCCTCCATACGTTGTTTGAATTAAAATGTTGTAAGCCTACTCCTTTGCATTTGGTCCGAGGGTTTTTCCTCCTGCTGGCTGCATTGTGAGTCTTTGCAGCCATGAGAGGCCTGCAACCTCCTTGATTCATTGGCATTGTAGTTTGCATTACTTGTAAAGTGAACCTTGGTATTGTGGTTTATGGTTTCATGTTCTCTTGTGAGTAAGGAATACACTGTGAGAGTGGTTAATGGTTTCTTCAAGTGGCTCGAAGCTTGTAATGGTCTTACCCTTGTGACTACTCGTTCATTGCTTGGCATTGTGAACTTGAGTTCGTCTCTTTGCTATCTCTATCGCTGAGTTGGCTTAAGGGTTTTCATGCTTCTGGGTTCAGTGCCTTCGAGCTGGTTTGGCCGTTTCTTCTCGGCTTCGATTCTTTTTGTTCATAGGCATACATTTTACCCTACTCAAATTCCTCTTGTCAATCGATTTACTATGTTAGGGTTTTACCATTTGAAGATCAGAGTTTAAATATTGTTTAAATTTATGTTTTTGCAGGCTCCTGCTACTAGCTCCAGGTTATGGGTGGAATGCAAGCTCGTGCATCGGTTATCTTCGTGGGCTTCCATCTGGTAAGCCCCGGTCTCATTGAGGGTTCTCCCTGCATGTGGTTTGGATTGTTGGATGTGGTTCCTGTGGGTGGATACCAGGCCTCGGTTCTCTGTTGGTTATGATTTTTAGTTTGTGAAGTATTATCCATGTTTTTAATTAAAACCCTTGCGATACTTTGATGGGTAACACAGGCTCTTGAATCTGTGATGTAAATCTAGTTTCTGTTATGAAGTTTCAGCCTTACGGCTTAAGCGACGTAAATGCTTTTGTTTAAGATTTATAAAGAGCCCAGCTCTGAGCTCAGAGATGCTAAGTGACCTCTATCTCGTGTTGCTTCAGTTTTCCCTTTTACATTTGAACTTAGTGAAACGAAGACTATGGAACAGTCGAGTTGTAGAGTGAACTGGTTTTTAATTTTCCTAACAGTAATGTATCTTATTTACAGTTTAATATAAAAGACTTTTGTATATTCGGTTTTACTAGCAAGCTTGGGTTTCGACCCTTCGACTCTACAGGCTATAAGCCTACCTTTGAATAAGGATTTTATAATGCAATTGGTTAACTATTTCTGATTTATTTGTTCATGATTTACATATGTAATGTCTTTATTAATATTCTATATTTATAATTATTTCTAAAGCATTATTTAAGAGATGATGTTTTAATTTCTAGAACTCGGCTTTTTAAGGGTTAAATTTGATGTATAACTCTACAGTTTATGATGTCCTTGTTTCTACTTACAACATTCTTGACTCTGTTTTAAAAATAGGATAATGGATGATGAAAATATTTACAGTTATACATGTGATGCTAGCTCTATACAAAATCCTAAACAATTTTTACAGTTTTTTGCTTCTAGTTTTTAGTTAAGAAAATGCTTAGGGTTTTAGTGTAGCCTACTTGAAAACTAGGGTATTGTTAACTTTCACTAAATTTTGTAATATAAAAAGGATTGTAGAAGAATCCTTTGATCTTGGATAAAACACACACTGGTCTGGAATGTTAATGTTTATAAACTGTTTTACAATTTCCTTTTCACATGGTTTTTAGATGTTAATTTACTTACTTTAATTCTCTTAACTATAATTTCTATTTATCAACATTCTAATACTGGAATGATATTTACTATTCTCTTTCATACCTATTTTTCTATTTAGTTAGCTGAAGTAGATAAATGCAGACAATACATAGCACTTTTATTTAATAAAATTCATAAACAATGAAGTAAAATCTATTTACTATTTTCATTCAAATAAAATAATCATTTCATTCACCTAAGCAATCCAGTTGTGCTAGAGTACGAGCTGAGTTTAGGTGTGGAAAAACATAGTTTGTAAATTTTAATTCTATCTATTTCACTTTTCACATAATCATTTCTATTTCTACTATAATCTATAATTTTACTGAATCCAACATTACTTAGTTACTTTTCATTCATAAACCCTAAAATACTAACATGCATGTAGTAGAAAAAATAAGAATTATTTAGCTGAAGACAATAAAATAAAATAGAACATGTCGAGGACAAGACGACAACAGCTTAAGGAGGTTGTTCCTCCCATCCAAACTCCTGGAGAGCGCTCAGACAACGCTTCCTCAGGACCCACGAGCTTGTTCCTGGTCTTCTTGGATGAGAACTGGGTGGAGAATGCAACTGTAATACCTCTGTCACCTGATTGGTCCAATTACCTCAGTAACCAAAATCTGCTCTCAGCAGTATGAACCTCAGCTTAGAAACTATAACTAGTTCAACCTCAGCAGTTAACCCCTCAAACACACTCCAGAAATCCCCTCCATTGAATTTCTCTTGAGTAAATTCATTCACCATGAATGATCACCTCTCTAGAATGAGCAGCCTCGGCTCTCTTCAGTGGAAAATTTTATAGAGATGCCTAGGTCTTCTGCATCAGTTTTCATTTAATAAGCCACCTGCTCTGATTCCACTTTCTTGGGGAATAATGACCCCAAATATAGGGAAGTTGCCCTCTGCAACAATTGGAAGTGGTTTGAGGATGCTACCACTTGTTAGTTTGCTCTCCACCCAGTCTCCTCCACTAATTAACCAGTAAACACTCTTTTAACAGCTTCCCTAAGCTGTTGTCTCCTCATTTATTTATTTATAAAAAAATATTCTGAATTTACATTAAATATTCTTGACCCCACTGGGTCATCAATTGCAACTTAGCATAAAATTTAACACAATGTTCCTCAAATATTATAAAATTGTTTTTGCAAATTGGGGCATGTGACATACACACCCCCTTAAATTATAACATCGTCCTCGATTTTATTTATTCATCGTCCTCAGAGTTCCCCTAAAATAGAATTGGATATGCATCCCGCATATGAATTTCCAATTCCCAGGTGGCTTCCTCTGGACTAAGGTGATTCCATTGCACCTTCACTTGACCAATGGTGTGGTTCCGAAGTGAGATCTCCCTCCACTCAAGGATACAGTCTAGTTCCACCAGAAAATCTCCTTTAGGTTCCACCTGTACATCATTCCAATTAATAGCATGAGTAGCATCATGCACATATTTCCTTAATACAGAAATGTGAAAAACATTGTGAACTCTTAAATTCGGTGGTAAAGCTAACTGATAGGCTACCTGTCCGATCCTGGACAGTATTTCAAAAGGACCACAATAATGAGGTGCTAGTTTGGCACAACTACCCAACCTCAGATAACTCTTTTTGGGTCTCACCTTAATGAAAACATGTTCACCTACCTAGACCTCCTTTGGAGTTCGTTTAAGGTTTGCTTGACTTTTCTGTCGATCTTGCACAATTTGCAGATTACCTTGCACCTGATTTACAATTACTTCCATTTCTTTCAATAATTCAGGTCCTAATACTAGCCTGTCCACCGGATTACTCCAAGAGATGGGAGTGTTACATTTCCTTCCATACAGAATTTCGAAAAGACTATACCTAGTTGAAGCTTGATAATTATTATTGTAAGCAAATTCTACCAAGTGTAGATAATCTTCCCATTTACTTGGCTGCTCCTTTACATACATTCTTAGTAGATCTTCCAGTACCTGATTTACTCTTTCAGTCTGTCCATCAGTTTGAGGATGGAAGGAGGTACTAAAATTTAACGTGGTATTTAATCCTTTTAACAAAGATCTCCAAAAGTTACCTGTAAATTTAGGGTCTCGGTCTGAAATTATGACCTTCAGTATTCCATGCAGTCGAAAAATTTGTTTTAAGAAAATATCAGCTATATTTGCAGCTTTATAAGTGGTTTTTACAGGTATAAAATGGGCTTATTTACTCAATTTGTCAACCACTACCATTATGGAGTCATTTAAGTTCTGATTTTTAGGCAGTCCAGTAACAAAATCAAGACCAATTATCTCCCATTTCTAGCTAGGGATAGGAAAAGGGTGAAGTAGCCCAGCTCGATGCTGATGTTCAGTTTTTACTTGCTGACATTCAAAGAATCTAGCAATATATTCTGCTAGTTCAGTCTTCATGTTTGGCCAGAAATAATCTTTTCTTAGCATGGCTATAGTTTTCTGATAACCCGAATGCCTTGAATAAGGAGTTTTATGAATTTCGTCCAAAATTAATAAATTAATCTTAGGTACATATATTCTGTCTTTATACAGTAATAATCCTTTTTCATTCAAGCTGTACCCTATACTTAGAATTTCTATTAGATTTTCTTTTGTTTTTGCTTGTAACTTTAGGTGATTTTCATCTTGTTCTATTCCCGCTTTAAGATGTTCTTCCAAATCTGTTGTATAAGTGCTGATAGCTGCTGTAAAATTCAGCTTTGCATTTCTACTTAATGCATCGACAACTTTATTTTCTTTCCCTTTGATGTGTTGAATTTTGAAATCATATTCACTTAGAAAAGATAGCTGCCTAGCTTGCCTAGCATCCATGTTAGGTTGATATAATAGATATTTTAATCCCTTATTATCCGTCATTGAGATAAATTTTCTTCCAATTAAATGATGACGCCACATCTTTAAAGCATGTATGACAACAGCTAATTCCAAGTCATAGGTCGCATAATTCTTTTCATGAATCTTCAATTTCCTAGACTCATAAGCAATGACATGTCCTTCCTGAGTCAATACTCCACCTAAATCGTCATTGCAGGCGTCAGTACATACTATAAAATCTTTATTTGGATCAGTAATTCTTAAAATTGGTGCGCTAGTTAATAAGGTTTTTAACTTTTTAAAACTATCTTCACACTTCTGATTCCAATCAAATTTCTTCCCCTTTTTCTGCAAAGAGGTTATTGGATTTGCGATTCTCGAGAACCCTGCGATGAACCTCCGGTAATAACCGATAATCCCCATGAATGATTAGACATCAGTTACGTCTTTTGGGACTGACCAATCTTTGATTGCCTTTGTCTTTTTGGGATCCACCGAAAATCCTTCTTTAGTCACCACATGACCTAAGTACTGGATTTTATCTTTAAAGAAGTCGCATTTACTAAATTTCGCAAAAAGTTGATGTTCTTGTAACTCTTGCAAGACAATTTTTAAGTGTTCTTTATGTTCTTCTTCAAATTTCGAATAAATTAATATGTCGTCGATAAATACGACCACAAATTTATCCAGATATTCATGCATTACATTATTCATTAGACACATAAAAACAATTGGAGGGTTAGTAAGCCTGAATGACACGACGACAAACTTGTAATGTCCATATCGAGTCCTAAGAGATGTTTTAAAGATGTCTTCATCTTTAATTCTAACTTGGTGATATCCATACCGTAAGTCAATCTTTGAAAATACCATGGCTCCACGTAGTTGATCAAACGGATCATCTATGCGGGGTAACGAGTATCCGTTCTTGATAGTCGTCTTATTTAATTGGCGATAATCTATGCATAGTCGTAGAGTTCCATCCTTTTCCTTAACAAAGATGATAGGTGCCCCTTAGGGAAACACACTGGGTCGAATGGAATTATTGTCAATAAATTCTTTTAACTATGACTTAAGTTCATTTAATTCGAGTATATTCATCCAATAAGGGGCTTTTGAGCTGGGCACTGCACCAGGTACCAGCTCAATGGTAAAATCTAATTCTCTCTTCGGAGGCAGTCCCAGAATTTCTTTCGGAAATACATCTGAATATTTCTTTAGAACTGGTATATCCTCCAATTTTAATTTATCTATGCTGTCTAGGTTTTCTTCATTGGTTACTGTTACTGCATAAGCCTTACAACCTTTCCTAATAGCTCTCTTAAGTTGCAGAGCAGAAATATGCCTTACAATTGTTTTCCTAGGGATTCCCTTTACACTTATTAATTTTCCATCATTATTTATACAAGTAAAGGTTTTATCAAAGCAATTCAAGACCACCCTATGCTGCTCTAACCAATCCATACCAATTAATATGTCATATGAACCTAAAGGTAGTACATTGAACTTAACAAAATTTTCGAATTGATCCATAGTTACTGCACAATTCTTTACAAAGCTAATTACCTTTCTCTTTGCACCAGTAACTAACTGAACTAACCAAAAACTTGCAAACTTTTGAACTGGAAGTTTACACTTTTCTACCAAGTTAGGAGAAATATAGCTTAAACTAGCTCCTTGATCAATTAAAATAGATATGGGTATTTGATTTCTCTTAGCTTCCACTTCCACCATGGAAGTTTGATAGTCTGCTTGCCAATTCTCTAAAGCTGCATTGATCCTGAGCATTGTCCTCGCTAAATCACCAATAGTCATCTCCTCCTGTATTATGTGGATATTGCTGACAGTCTTTTTCTGATTGGGACAGACTGAGGCATAATGTGGACCATTGCATTCCCAACACTTTATGGGTTCTTTTTGTTCAAATCTCTTTGTGTAGTTACTGTGAATGTTAGCAGACTCTTTATTCTTTTGATTGTTTTGATTGGTCTGTGAATTCCTCTTATTCTCATGGAAATTCTTATTTGGAAAATTTTTGGTGCTATTATTTTTAGAATTTTGATTAGGCACAAACTTTTTCTTCTTTTGATCAAAGTTATTATTCCTTTTGGCCTTCCAGTTGGCCATACTCTCCTTTTTACAATTATGTTCATAACAGAAATTCGCTTTTCTCATGGCTTCTTCTAGGGTTTTTGGATTGTCATACTCAATCCTGGAATTTATATGATAAGGTAAACAGCTGAGAAACCGCTGTACCTTAGGTTTCTCGTCCACAATGTATGGCACATACCTAGGAAGACTTAGAAACTTACTATTCAGTTCTTTCATATTCATTGTACTTAGTTTTAACTCATAGAATTCTTTAGCCCTTTCTTCATAATACTGTTCAGATAAAAATTTCTTTTTGAAGTATTTCTTGAATGTACTCCAATTTATGTTTTTCTCTCTTATACCTTTCACTCTTTTTAAGTCCTGCCACCATATATCAGCTTTGCCTGTAAGATTATAAATAGCCATCCTAGCCTTTAGTTGATTAGAATAGTTATAAATCTGGAAGTACTTCTTCATCCCGGATAGCCAGGATTCCGCTTCCTCCCCTTTTTCAGTTTATCCATTAAATGTTGACAGCTTGATCTTCTTGAACTCCCCAGATATTTCTTCATAAGGTTTATATTTCATTTTCCTAGTATGGTGGTTATCCTCACTATTGTCACTAGTATAATGAGAGTTATGTAGATCACCATATACTTCAGAAGATGAGCTACTTTCATTTTTAATCTGTTTAGTTTTTTTATACTTATGTTGATAACCTATATCTTCAGAATCAACTCTTTTACCCTTTCCCTCAGTATGAAATATTTCTATTAAGATCTGATTCAGCTCCTCCTGAGCTCTCAGAATCCTCTCATTTTCTTTCTTAACTGATTCCATTTCTGATTTTAATTCTTTAATTGTTTGTAGTAGTTCGGAAGAATTATTGGTTATATCTTCTTGTATAGGTTCTTTTTGTAGATTATCTCATTCAGTGTAAGGAGATTCCTCTTCTGCATATTCTTCCAATCTTTCCATACATGTCATTAACTCATAAACAAATTTCTCTGTGTATATCATTCAAAGAAAACAACATCAGCATAATGATTTAAATTTATTGTTCCATATAAGCAAGTTGAGCTTCGTTAAGGCCTAGTGTTTGAACCTTGTGCTCTGATACCACATGTAATGACCCAAAATTTCGTAAAAATTTAAAAATTTTAAATTGACATAAATTGTCTTAAGTCGTAGTTTAGTAATTGCTAGCGGTTAGCGGAAAATGAAACAGTTTAACAAAATTTAAGGGTTAGTTTTAAATAACAGAAAATCTGTACCAAAAGGATGTAATCTTAAACACCTGTGTTAACTTTACAGCTTTAATTTTCAACTGTGATAGAAAGTGGACTTGCATTTAGTTATTGCTAGATATACTGATGATTTACTTTTGTCAAGTAGGTGAGAAACCTTGTTTGAAATCGGGGCTTACTTAGCGTTCTGCTAACTCAAATGGACTGCTGGTTCCTACAGGTTTAACAGATAAGCGTAAGATCATGTAGGTGTTTATTTTAAATTATGTTGAGAAAGTACTTCCTTAGCATGTTAAGATGCTAGTATAAGAATCGATTATTTAAGTTGCAAGTCTACGATGAGGTAAAGTAAATTTCTTTTGTTGTTTTGGATCTATGACAGTATTTATATCTAAAGCTATATTGACCTTTTATCCTTGACATAATCAATGCTATTAAAAGAATGAGATCTTCCAAGGTTCCTTCTGTCGTAAGATGATTATCTTTTATAAATTATAGTACATGGTCATTTATAGATTCCCATAGTGAGCATAGAGCTCATGGTCTTGGTACATAATTACTTTGACTGTTTCGTGGTCTTATTGCTATTTTTACTTTAATACTCAAGTGTATGGCTCTTTATGTATGAACATATTCTTATGTTTTTTTTATGGTAAAGTTTACAATGAGTGATTAGCTTTTTATGAGAAACTCTTTAAATAAAGTTAGTTTTCAGTGTTCTTAAAGACTCTCTCATTTATTAGCATCAAGTTTTTATGTGGAGAAGTTTAAGGCTTTTCCAGTCTATTAAGAATCATATATACCCTAATTTTGCTTTACTAGTTCTAACACATTACCAAACTTGTTTGATTTGTTGTAAGTAAGAATATCTTCTTGGAACAGCTATTAGACAAGTTGTATTCATAGTATTTATATTTTAACCATGATACAATTATTATTGCGATGTTATAATACTATATTGATTTATAATCCATCAATATTAAGCTATAACAACTATCCTAACTTGTAACCTAAGGTAGTTTTACCTACCCATCTACTACAATAATGTAAACTAGTGGCAACATACCTTATAAGTTTGATCCTACACTATACTAGTTCCAAGGCATGATATAATCGATGGCATGTTTGATGTTATTACCAATCACAAAACTTGGTTTATTATGATCAATATCATGTTTTAATTATTGGAAAACATACGGTTAAAGGGTATTGGCAATGATAGGTTTAAAAATAATTTGTGTAGCGTTAACATTAGAACTCGACCCACACTTGTTGAGATTTTTGGAAGGGCACGTGGACAAGGCCTCCTCCATACATTGGTTGACTTAAAACGTTGTAACCCTACTCCTTTGCATTTGGTCCGAGGGTTTTTCCTCCTACTGGCTGCGTTGTGAGTCTTTGCAGCCATGAGAGGCTTGCAACCTCCTTGATTCGTTGGCGCTGTAGTCTAGATTAATTGTAAAGTGAACCTTGGTATCGTGGTTTATGGTTTCATGTTATCTTGTGAGTAAGGAATACACTGTGAGAGTGGTTAATGGTTTCTTCAAGTGGCTCGAAGCCTGTAATGGTCTTACCCTTGTGACTGCTCGTTCATTGCTCGACATTGTGAACTTGAGTCCGTCTCTTTGCTATCTCTGTCGCAGAGTTGGCTTAAGTATTTTCGTGCTTCTGGGTTCAGTGCATTCGAGCCAGTGTGGTGGTTTCTTCTCGGCTTCGATTCTTTTTGTTCACAGGTATACATTTTACCCTACTCAAATTCCTCTTGTCAATTGATTTACTATGTTAGGGTTTTACCATTTTAAGATTAAAGTTTAAATATTGTTTAAATTTATGTTTTTGTAGGCTCCTGCTACCAGCTCCAGGCTATGAGTGGAATGCAAGCTAGTGCATCAATTATCTTCATGGGCTTCCATCTGGTAAGCCCTGGTCTCATCGAGGGTTCTCCCTGCATGCGGTTTGGATTGTTGGATGTGGTTCTTGTGGGTGGATACTAGGCTTCGGTTCTCTGTTGGTTATGATTTTTAGTTTTTGAAGTATTATCCATGCTTTTAATTAAAACCCTCATGATACTTTGCTGGGTAACACAGGCTCTTGAAGCTGTGATGTAAATGTGGTTTTTATTATGAAGTTTCAGCCTTACGGCTTAAGCGATGTAAATGCTTTTGTTTAAGATTTATACAGAGCCCAGCTCTGAGCTCGGAGATGCTAAGTGACCTCTGTCTCGTGTTGCTTTAGTTTTCCTTTTTATATTTGAACTTAGTGAAATGAAGACTGTGGAACAGTCGAGTTGTAGAGTGAACTGGGTTTTACTTTTCTTGTTAGTAATGTATCTTATTTATAGTTTAATATAAAAGACTTTCGTATATTTAGTTTTACTAGTAGGATTGGGTTTCGACCCTTCGACTCTAGAGGCTATAATCCTACCTTTGAATAAGGATTTTATAATGCAATTGGTTAACTATTTCTGGTTTATTTGTCCATGATTTACATATGTAATGTCTTTATTAATATTCTATATTTATAATTATTTCTAAAGCACTGTTTAAGAGATGATATTTTAATTTCTATAACTCGACTTTTTAAGGGTTTAAATTGTTGTATAACCCTACCGTTTATGAAGTCGTTGTTTCTACTTACAGCATTCTTGGCTCTGTTTTAAAAATAGGATAATGGATGATGAAAAGATTTACAGTTATAAGTGTGATGCTAGCTCTGTAAAAATAAGAATTCCGAAACAATTTTTACAGTTTTTTGCTTCTAGTTTTTAGTTAAGAAAATGCTTAGGGTTTTAGTGCAGCCTACTTGAAAACTAGGGTATTGTTAACTTTCAGTAAACTTTGTAATATAAAAAGGATTGTAGAAGAATCCTTTATCTTGGATAAAACACACACCGGTCTGGAAGGTTAATGTTTATAAACTGTTTTACAATTTCCTTTTCACATGGTTTTTAGATGTTAATTTACTTACTTTACTTCTGTTAACTATAATTTCTATTTATCAGCATTCTAATACTAGAATAATATTTACTCTTCTCTTTCATACCTATTTTTCTATTTAGTTAGCTGAAGTAAATAAATGCAAACAATACATAGCACTGTTATTTAATAAAATTCATAAACAATGAAGTAAACTCTATTTACTGTTTTCATTCAAATAAAATAATCATTTCATTCACCTAAGCAATCCAGCTGTGCTAGAGTACGACCTGAGTTCAGGTGTGGAAAAACATAGTTTGGAAATTTTAATTCTATCTGTTTCACTTTTCACATAATCATTTCTATTTCTACTATAATCTATAATTTCACTGAATCCAACATTACTTAGTTACTTTTCATTCATAAACCCTAAAATACTAACATGCCTGTAGTATAAAAACTAAGAATTATTTAACTGAAGACAATAAAATAAAATAGAACATGTTGAGGACAAGACGACAACAGCTTAAGGAGGTTGTTCCTCCCAACCAAACTCCTAGAGAGTGCTTAGACAACTTTTCCTCAGGACCCCCGAGCTTGTTCCTGGTCTTCTTGGATGAGAACTGGGTGGAGAATGCAACTGTAAGACCTCTGTCACCTGACTGGTCCAATTACCTCAGTAATCAAAATCTGCTCTCAGCAGTATGAACCTTATCTTAGAATCTGTAACTAGTTCAATCTCAGCAGTTAACCCCTCAAACACACTCCAGAAATCCCCTCTATTGAATTTCTCTTGAGTAAATTCATTCACCCTGAATGATCACCTCTCTAGAATGAGCAGCCTCAGCTATCTTCAATGGGAAATTTTATAGAGATGACTAGTTCTTCTGGGTCAGTTTTCATTTAATGAGCCACCTGCTCTGATTCGACTTTCTTGGGGAATCATGACCACAAATATAGGGAAGTTTCCACCTGCAACAGTTGGAAGTGGTATGAGGATGTTGCCACTTGTCAATTTGCTCTCCACCCAGTCTCCTCCTCCAATTAACCAGTAAACACTCTTTTAACAACTTCCCTAGGCTGTTGCCTCCTCATTTATTTATTTATAAAAAAAATATTCTGAATTTACATTCAATTATCTTGACCCCACTGGGTCATCAATTGCAACTTAGCATAAAATTTAACACAATGTTCCTCAAATATTCTAAAATTGTTTTTGCAAATTGGGACATGTGACAATTTGTATCAATAAATGAATTGGTTGCAGTTCAGATGTGGATTCAAAATATCGAAAGTTGCCTCCGACTTTTTGTCTCGTTGTGCCATAAGTATTGTTCTACTCCTCACTAAGGAAAAAAAGGGTTGAAATTCTACATGATGCACTGATCCACCTTGGTAGGAGAGAATTCCCAGCCACTTAGATTATGAGCCTATTGAAGATTAGTAAGCATTAGTGTTATATATTACACATTCCATTTGTGTGATTCATTATACCAAATACGTAACATTACATAAAGGACCTATTAGTAGAGAGTAAGCTAAGCTTTTTGTATGATTACAACTCCAATGAAAGTAATTAAATGGTTATAATACTATTCTTATTAGGCTAATAAAACACATCATGCATATTTAGCTCTTACTTGTGACATAATCTTGTAAGCTTATGATAATGATAATACTGTAACATAGGGAATCATATTAACCTGGAACTTTATGATACTGAAACATACGGATTCAATGCTTGTATAATCGGGCTTTATGTGCTTACTTGATATGGTGTTCATACTATGTTTATAAAGAAGGCATCACTAGGCTTGAGTTTACATACCCTATGCTTAGAACAACTTGGATTTAGATGTTACCTCTAGTGATCACATGGAACCCATACTAGTAAGATGAAATAGCTCTTACTTGGATAGCATAAGTATAACTAACCTGTTGAAATGTAGATGCTATATCTAGTTTCTTAACACCTTGATAATTTGCATATTTCAGTAATTTGATTACTTTTCATCACATCCCATGATGTGGCCATCCCTAGATTGTCTTTCAAAACTTGACAAAAATTCCAAACTAACAAATAGAGAAGAACACCAGGTACTTTGAGAGAACGTTCTTACATCACATCAGCTGAAATTTATTTATCTACAATCTAGACCCAATAGAAAGCTAATAATTCTTGCTCTTAGCTCTATGAATTACATAGTCATTATCACATCTCATCCCAAGCTCCTCTAACTAAAAATATCTCATAATGTACAAGAATCCTAAATTAATAACCATTTTGTGAAAATAACAACATATAGCACCAATTATAGCAATACTTCACCCCACCAGCAATAAAGTTGTGAAATATCATTAAAAGGATGAACTCAAGCTTCCGTGAGATTAAGCAGTTGTAAAATTGTCACAAGTGCATTAGGAAGATATATTGATGTCTTGCAGTATAAAATTTCCCTCAAACATTAGCATTGAACAGATCTTATCCCCAGATGATGTAAACTAAGAAACCAATTACAAATGGACTCTCCAAAGGTGACATGTTGTCGTAAATAGTTACGAAATTTCATGTTACACCAGATCACCAAATCCTTTAGTAATTATCTAAAGTCTTAACAGGGGTGACCAAGTCAGAATCTGCTAATGCACTACTACATTTCGATCCAAAATCCGACGGAAAAATCCGACGGCGCGTGGATTTCTCTTTTTAAACTTACCAAAAATCACAAGGATACATTTTTTTTGTAAATGTGGCCAGAAGCATCGGTGATGCGACGACTATTCTCATAACCGTCGGTTAAGCGACGGAGCGTTAGTAAGCGCCGCTTAAGCGACGACGCCTTTAATTGGTCAACTATTTAACATGGAAAGCGTCGTCGCATGTTGTTCAAAAACTTATGAGAAGAGGTGAGGGATTTGGTAGTGCTCATGAATAGCATGCAGCATGCAATGTTGTAGTTAATATAATTCCTTACCATGTTGTAGTTGTAGTTGTTGTCATCACTCATCACACTATAGTATTTGTTCATGCCTTCCCATAACACTGGGTTGGGCTAGATTACACAGTATGTCATGGAATCTCTACTCATTTATTCCTTGCCAAATATTTTTCCTTTTACATGATTTAGGATTTGGTTTTCCGATCACCTTGAACCGATAGCACTCCATCCTAATATTTCTCCCCTTCACGAGGTGTTTTGTTGACTAATGTGTGCTAGTGTTGGAAGGAATCTATAGAAAGAGCCTACTCCCTTCACATTCGTAGGACTGAATCATGAACTGAAACACATGGCGATGGGTTGGGAATGACCGTCGACACTTATTGAAATCCAAATACACTATCACTCCATCTATGGATATAATAAGTGTTGATAGGATTCCAAGATAATCCGAGAGACGTATCCTCCATAGGATTTTTTGCCTTGGGACAGAGGTGAATGAAATCTTCATGTAGGACATGGATTATACCATGATTTTCATGTTTAATTCTTGAATACCCTAGTAATCTCGTTAGGTGTTATTTCATGTTTTTCACTTGTTATATTCTTTTCCCCTTTAATAATAGAAAATAAAGCATTATCCTACTCCTTTTTTATTGGTGATATAATATAATTTCATATAATTATCTTCATGGACACCTCCATGCATCCAAATTTGTGCAAACCTAGCAAGACAAGTCAATCTCTCAAGTACCTCAAGATGTAGCTGATTTGGAGCAAGGAGATAACGCAATATATTCAATGATCCTCGTCTAGCTATCAATGTGAAATGAAAGAGAGGCATGCTATGAATTATTAAAGAAATGCACTTGAACTTGAAAAATGAAAGGTTTTCTTACAATGGAGATTCTACCTACATTTATATTGCTGAAAAGGCCTTTTGGCACTAACAAGGTATTTGGGTTTCAATTATTATATGGACACATAATTTGAAGTCTAGACAGAAAAGGAAAATGATCATTAACATAAAAAAATGCTTAAAAATCCTTTATCAACTTCATTGAGCTACTAGTCACTACCCTTTGTGGTATATACATAATTTGAAGTGCTACTAGTCACAACTTCATTGAGCTTTAGGTCAAACTGTCCAACAATATATTGTTATTTCACCAAGCTTTGAACATCTCTAGAACAAGGAACCTAAAGAGGTATTCATTCTCGATTTTAATTATGGTTTATTATTATTTTTAGACATGAAGTGACATTATTTAAGAGAACCACTCTAGGCCAACTCTTTCTTCTCACCTTAGTTGAGCATTATGTTTTCCCTTTGGATATATGATCACATGTTGAAATACCTTATGCATTTAAAGTCGTTTATCTTTCCAACCACACCTCTTTGTATCCCTCACTATTGTTAATGACCCAAGAGGCTACTCAATTCTATCATGACCTTTTATTTACCCATACTTTCTATGTCAGAGATTAATTGACCACTCTCATCCTCAATAATGTCATTCAAAAGAATCTCATCTCCCATGACATTGTATCCTATATCCATCTCCTCACCACAACCCATCCCTATTCTTATCACTTGAGGTAGAGGTAGGTACGAAAAGAAGAGCCTCATTTGTTAGGGAATAAATTTTGCACCATTACCCTTTTCCATTGGCTATTTTCAAAACATGATGTCTCTCCCTTCAATAATTTTAATTTTCTATTAAGAATATTGTATCAAAATTAACCTAATGCGTTTTATGAACCACACTATAATATTTATAAGCATTTTAAAAATGGCAAAACCCATTGCATTTTATATAGGCATTTATATTGTCCATCACATCAATTTGAATAAATGTCTTCCCCTTCATGTGTTTGGTGATGGTGAGCACAACATTTTTGTTTAAAATATTTTGTCATATTTGTGGGCATGCGTTCCATTTGGGTTGACACTTGCATCCTCTGCCACTGTTGGTGTTTAGACACCCTCAACTCCTCCGAAAAGATCAAGGTCGAGTCCAATGGACCCCTTATCCATTAATATGGACATTGTCTCTTTGCCGGGATGGCCTCATGTGGCATCCGTTGTGTAACCTCAAAAAATACCCACGGCAATAAACTGCACCCAACCCTCGATCCAAAGACTATAAATATCTTGGCTGCAATATCTACGGGTTAACTTCTTTCCAAATTCAAACATTCATCCAGGTTGCTTTTTAGTTGCCAAATCGAGCTGTATTTGCGCTACATAGTCCCTTTGTCCTCTACAACGATATTTTCCTGGGTGTGGGTACGGGTTTGGTTAGAAACAGTTTCCCAAGAGCGCGCAGGCAAGAAGAAGAGCAGCTACAGGTCGCGGAATCGCTGGTGGAGGCAGAGGATTTGGGGTAAGTTTGAAGCCATTGAATCTGCGAGTTTTTGCTGGATCATTCTCCCTTTAAGGTATGGTTCGAAAACACTCTGTAGGATTTATAGTTTGCACACCATATGTTTGATGAAATTCCTGAGAGAGCAAACCCTCACTGTTGTTTATTGATACTATCGGTACTCTTTGAATCTTTGTTGTTTATATAAAAATAATGTATTGTCTTATTTTTAAGGGGTGGTCCTTTGTTTCTCTGGATGATGATGTATGTAAATCTGTAGGAGTGGTCACGCACTTAGCTAGATCACATTGATTCGGCCTCTTTCGAAGCCTCCAAATTGAAGTTCTGCGCTAACTAATGTTGATGTTTTGTATAGAAGCATAAATTCAACGCACTTGGCTCTGTGTGAAACCCATTTCCTGTAGGAAAAGTGATTTGCTTTAACTCGTATATTGAATCAAAGGATATTAAAGGGCTTCCAAATAGCCACATTTATCATGAATGGGTTCATTTGGGTGTATATAAGTATTGAATGGAATCTTTTTTGAAATATTAGATGAGGCTCAAATGGGTTTGAAACTGGATATTTTCTCCTTAGTATGACCTTGTTTACCCATCATGGTCTTGGAGTCTGTAAATGATTTTTGTTTTCCTTTTCACACGGCCCGTTTGAATTAGTGAACAACATACAGTGATACCTGCCACTGAACTGCAATGTCAAATCCATTTTGTAGCCACAGGTTAAAGACATGAACACATTATCAAGGAGAGTTGAATTTGATTTCTTTTAAAATTTTAGTTTGGCTGCTGTGTTTGAAGCAAGGTCTTACTTTTAAACATCTATATTTAGTCACTAGTCGAAGCCTGATCCCAAAGGAGGGCCCATTTGTGTGATGGATTTTGAACTAGCGATGCTTTGAACTCAAACAAAACTCCATGTTTTCTAGGCACCTGTGTTAGCACCATGGCTTGGGAGGCCCTTACTTTCTGCTAACAAAATTTTGAATATCACGGTCATTCTGTTTATTCAGTATGTTCCATCAGATTGACATAAATTATACCTTGAGCCTTCCATTTCCTCAGACTGAATGTTTGGGCATTAACATATGGCTAATGAAATCGACCAAGCACCAAGGGTGTCAGAACTCTATATAATACATGATAACCAAGAGTTTGTATACTAAAGAAAAAGCAATTGTTGATTATTTGTTGCATCACTTCGGAGGTAATCTGGCTAGAGCCAGCTGATCAACTCTGCAAGGACAACATCAAAAGTGGAAAAATAGAGATCTTGCTATGTTTAAAGTTTTAAACTTTAACTTGACCATTTGTTTCACTTTACTTTTCATGATTCATGGTGTAGACGTTAGGAAATGAACGGCCATGATGTGAGATATTCAATCCATAGGCTGATGTTGGGAACTAGAAACATGACCTGACCCAGGATTGTTTAGATGCTATAGAAGATCAAAGTGAATATTGGAATAAATTACTTAACTTTCAAATTCTGGGCTTGATATGTCTGAAGCATTGCAAATCACTGGAAGAATTGGTTATCTTAGTTGGTTCAAGCCTCATGGACTCCCCACCACTGTCTTGATGCAAAGACAAAAGCTGGACGTTGAACCTACTGACAACCATTATAGTCTAAATGTTACAATTCTGAGTTTTATTTTCTGATGTAAAGATTATATGCAATCCAGTCCCATTTGGATGTGGTGTATAATCTACTGTGTCAACCTTTTGTTCAAACCTAAAATATGATCGAGTCATGATTTAGTAGTTCATAAAACATTCTTCAACTGTTCATATAGTGAAATGACTCCATGAATGAATTTTTGAACTGTATAGAATAACTTAGTGCTTGTAGAAATGAACTATTCAAACTTTAAGGAAAGGAATAAAGGAGAAGAAAGGGCTTCTTGCCTTATTTTGTTGCAGGATCTTGTAGATACTTTTCTCATCTAGATGCAGAAAGTATATTTAAAAATATACTAGTGTGTTGTCTTTATTGTTCAAACTTAAAAGAAATATACTCTAGATATGATAAACATGTAGCTACTTTTGATTTACTGTCCACTAAGTCTGACAGGGTCTGTGCTCAGCACATGAGGAATAATATAAATGATTTTAATATGCATAGTCAAATCCATAAATAGATGATTTCATAATTATCAAAAGATAAAATTGGCCAAAGTGGACTGAAACTGGATGGTTCTGACAGGTTTTGGCCTTTTCTGGTTAGAATTGATCATTTTAACTGGTTTTGAAACTTGCCAGTTCGACCACTTTTGTGCTGGCGTAGCCCCTTCCCACAAAAAAAATGACAAACAAAAACTCTTGAGTCTACAACTAACCTAAAACCTACTTTTCATCTATATAATAATGTTTCAACAGTCTATGAAATTGTTTTAATTTTATTAATCAATTGGGCTTTGTGCAATAGTTCAGAAGTTTATGCTAACCGAATTTACAATAATAAGTCCCCATCTTTATTTCGTTAAAGTTAATGTCTGTTTCACTAGTTGGTTTAGCTGAGTGTTTTCATTTGTATGATATAAATACAATTTGTTGTTATGCAGTGTCAAAGAGAGCGTTGCAAAGATTATATGTTAGTGAAAATGAGCATAGACCCATTTGAGATTTCAACAAATGAATATGATACACCACCAGATTCTCCAGATGGCACAGAGGCAACGACAGAGGCAGGCAATGAATTGAAGACATCCTCAAGGAGGACATTAAAACTAATAACAAGGAGGACATTAAAACTAATAACAAGGGGGCACCTCTGCTACTGCTACCCCTATCAACAGTGATGGAGAGGACGATGAAGAGGTTTCTCAACCTCCTCTTCAACCAATTGCCACTGCTGCAGAAGAGCCCCCCAAATCTAAAGACGAGGAGGAGGAAAACATGGATGTCGAACTCGGCAAATACCAGTCGGGGGATCCCGATAAAATTGATAAATTCACAACGGTATTGGCGCAACTCACGCCTGATCAGATGAACAGGTACGAATCCTTCCGGCGCTCTGGATTCCAGAAAGCGAACATGAGGAGGGTATTGCAGAGTATAGCTGGCTGCCCCATCTCCATTCCCATGACTATTGTGATGTCGGGAATAGCTAAGATGTTCGTCGGGGAATTGGTGGAAATGGGCCGGATGGTGATGACAGAGAGGAACGAAAGCGGACCCATTCGTCCTTGTCACATCCGAGAGGCCTATCGCCGCTTAAAGTTGGAAGGTAAGGTGCCAAAGCGATCAAGGCCTCGCCTCTTATACTAGCTTCAAATGAAATGCAATATCCGAACGAAAGCGGCCCCATTCGTCCTTGCCACATCCGAGAGGACTATTGCCGCTTAAAGTGGGAAGGTAAGGTGCCAAAGCGATCAAGGCCTAGCCTCTTATACTAGCTTCAAATGAAATGCAATTTATTTGTGATTTTGTTATTATAGTTGTGGTGGCAATCTTATTTGAAGGAAAAAAAATATACAGAGCTGCTACAATTTCACAAAGGTGACATACTCGAGAAAGATGCAGGCATTGCCAATAATAGTGCCAAAACGATCAATGCCTCCTTTACTAGGTTCAAATGAAATGGACTGGATTTACATTCATGTACACGGCTATGTATATTTTAATCAAAATTTGATTATTTTTTGAAATTTTTGGTCGACCATTTTCCAATTCTGGTGTAGTTTGTGATTTTGGGGTTGAGCAGTTTGGTTCTAGTTTCCGTTCTGATAATATTGGATGATATTAGCTTGGGGAACCAGTTATGACTGCTGTCTTAGAAGTTTAGGACAATATGGAAGTCATTTGAAATTTTGAAATGTCATTCTGCTTTTCATAACTATCTTAATCTTTTGGCTTGATGCCTTCAGAGAATCTGAAAGCATTAGAAAACTCTACAAAAATGATAGTTGGGACTAAAAATTCTTGCATATTTCTAGAGTTAAACATATCGGAATTCTTAATACAACGCTCCCTGATGGGCTTTGACATAAATCTTGATCCCCTTTTTGAGTTGAATGGGATATCGATATCATCACTGAATAGGGGGGATTTTGAGCAAAAGACATTCAACCCAGTGACCATCAAGGTAGGTTGAAAGTGATGATTTGAGTGAATCTTCTTTTTAAAGGTGATAACTATTCAACCAATTTGATGTTGTTTAATTTCAGTCTCAGGAACAGGTGCAATTGACGTTGTACTGGTTGCCTAGTGACTGAGGAAATATTTTGTCTGTTAAGTTTTCCTCAGAGATTACTCTTTTCCCTCTTTAGTTTCTTTATGGAAAAAATGACCTCTAAGATTCTCAGGACTGCATATAA
>LPNX010954778.1:907078-949764 GCA_001517045.1 Pseudotsuga menziesii
ACAAGTGTGCAAAGTGCCTTCAATGAGTAGAGCTCTTCCCATGCAAGGATGTTCAAAGGTCTTGGGAACTTCAAAAACCTCCCAAAATAGAGAAGTGCTTCATGGTCTCCACATACATTTGGTCAAAGCTATTAATCATTTGTCATTTTATCTCACGATTGTTACTTCAGGCATAGCGTACTGATATTTGTTTATGGGCACTTTGTTAGCAACATTCGCTTTATTGTAGTAATTTCACAATCTATACAAACATCAAGGTGTGTCTCCAGTAATCTGGCATGTGTATTTTAAAAAAAAAAACACTTATAGCCGTCGGTTAAGCGACGACCTGTAGGTGTAAATGTTTTTTAAAAAATTTCAATACCGTCGCTTAACCGACGTTTCAGTTTTCATAATGCGTCGGTTAAGCGACGGCCTGTAGGTGTAAATGTTTTTTAAAAATTTCAATACCGTCGCTTAACCGACGCTTACGTTTTCATTATCGTCGTTTAATCGTCGCTTACTGTTAAAGTTTAATATGAATTAGATGTCGGATAACCGACGATTTACATTTAACCGACGGTAAACTGAGCTGTCGCTTAACCGACGGATTGGAAAGATGTCGGATAACCGACGACAATCCACCGACGCTTAAAAAAAATCAGTGTTGTACATGCGACAGGGAAGTGTCGAAAATCTGACAATACGGCTGTCGGATTTTTGGTCAAAATGTAGTAGTGATGTCTCCAGGCGTTTAGTGAGGTTAAAACTGGGTGAGGAACATGATATTCACAGGAACCAGAACATTACGTCTAAGGCCTCCCGTACCCACGTTTCCTGGAAATTTAGGTACATAGTCAACCTTGAAGGGATTGTCCATGGGAAATAGTCATTCCTCTAGAACTGCAAGCAATGTAAGCAACAATTGTTGCTAACCAAGGTCTATCTAGAATCAAGGGATACCCAATGAGTAAAGACTTTCTCTGTAGCACCATGAATTCTGTGAGGTATTCCCATGAATATCTTGAGACTATATATCCTCTAACCCTTTTGTAGACAGGAACATCCTTGATAGGTTGGATTAGTGGATCTTTAATACAAATTTTGTAGGTCCACCAATAAATCAAAGTCAAGCTGGGTAGGTGTCTTGGTTTGTCGAAGCCTCTCTAGAAAAATTGGATTTTCCTTTTGTTTCTCTTGTTGTACAAGACACTACACCATAGTATCACTCTGCTCAACTTAATACCATGTGAAAATTGCCCACCAGTGCCAATCTCTAGGATCCACATGTGAATAAATGAATATAACAAACATCATGCAGTTTGTAAAATAAAATCTAAGCATTTCCCACAACTTTTAGAACCAAAATGCAATGCTTTATAAAATAACCCTTGGCACGTCCAATGACTCTCTTCAACACCATGCACTTGACATTACCATCAAAATACATCTGCGAAACCAAAAGTAATTAAAATACCCACTAGATTTACCTGTATAGAAAATATAATCAAGAGTTCCAAGAAAATATCTAGTACAGTTGGTGAATAAAGGTTCATTTGTTGTAGGTTCCATTCTTCTTCGTTGATTCTCTAAACCTTTCCCTACTTTTCCTAATCCCGCTTCCATTCTTGCAAAGGAAGAATAAGCACTAACCTGAAAAGGGATTATATTAGAAAATACATATTGAAATGGATTAATTATATTATTACAAGATACATTGCTTCAAGTTTGAACAGGCTCTATTCAACAACAAAGTATTACTGTTTACAAGTATAATACCTTCTTATTGTTTCAAATCACAAACATTCAGGAAAAAAGCTTTAAAAATGAAAACAAACAGGAATAAGCTTGGATACCATACATCAAAATTAGATATATTACCAGATGTAGTTGATTACAAAGCTTGCTTGGAGGACGTAAGATCCCAAGGGGATCTGTTGTTAAGTCTGGATGTGAAGGCTCAACTTTTCCCATTGCAAGAAGAGCATGAGGCGCACTGAAATACAATCCAAATTACATTATTAAAAGACATCAAGATATCTCTATTTTGGCCTTATAATACACACATTTTAATAAACATGTATCATTCCAGCATCTTTTTTCTGAAACCAACAAATACACTTTGCAAAAAGAATCTCCAAGAATACAGACCTTGAAGAAAATGAGTTGAAATCACCACAAAATAACATAGGTATGCCTGCACTGGAAGCTATTTTTTCCAATCCTTTAAGAAGAGTATGAACCTGATAACAAAAAAACACATGACTTGAAAGCTATTCTAGCATATTTGCATCAATAACCTCGACTGTAAAAGACACATTAGAAGAAGAGACACGCCTGCTAGAGTTTGACATCCTTGAGAGATTGGTTGACTGGTCGCTTCCCTTGCTCCACAAGAACCTGGTGGACTGTGCCATCTTCCTTGCAATATTCCAAGGCTGAACCAACAGGAACAGAGGGTCTGTCTACCATGATTGTGAAATAGGAGCAAAACCCAATATTATTATTTATATTGTAATGCATATCGAGATCAACATTCAACTTTTTCAATTTTCTGTTGTTGGCTTCCATTGTCCTCTCTATGCTTGCATTCCTGATTACTCGGGCTTCATTATGATTCCCCAAACTTTAATTTAATTACGAAATTGTTTTCTGGACATCCAGTTGCTGACACAAAGACATGATGATCTTCTGCTGGTCCACACACTCACAATATGCACATTTTCCCATGTGTCCATGCTCTTGTATGGTGATTGGACACCAGGCAGAGGAATAAAAAATTATGTCCAAATCTCCACTCTGTCTTGATTGCTGTTTTGCTACATAGAGATAGCCTGAATCAAATTCAAATTCGTTGCATTGGTCCACAGAAAAAGGCTTGGTTACCTGCATTGTATCTTCAAGACGAACAGTTCTGCAATCTCATGTATAACCCGAAAGCCAAGAAGACCAAGCTATAAGGCCTTGTGTAAAACAACCAGCCCAGACAACTACCACACTAGCAATGAAAATCACCACCCTGGGGAAGTTTATTATCTGACCTGCATTTCTTAATCCATCATTTCAAACTTAATGCTCCTCCTTTAAAGACTGGTGCATATTTGTGAGCGATGTAGGGGGGGTAGCCTTAATGGTCTCCTCGTTCCTCTCCATTAGCCACTTGTCACCCAAATTCTTATGCTTGCCAAATCTAATGTATAATTTCATGAGATTAAATTAATGATGGGGTTAACCCCATTTTAAATAAATTCCCTTTGCTTAAGCTAACTGCCATATTTTCCATTGAATCTGCATGGGATTTACAGGATTGGATTATGTGATTGAATGTGACATCATAAAAGTATGAAACAACCCCCCAAAACTATGGGCACATGTTGCACCTAACTTACTAAAATATTAATCTACATAATGCAGTCAAGTTGGGTACGTGTCTTGGTTTGTCGAAGCCTCTCTAGAAAAAATGGTTTTTCCTTTTGTTTCTCTTGTAGTTTGTTTCTCTTGTAGTACAAGACACTACACCATATTATCACTCTGCTCAACTTAATACCATGTGAAAAATGCCCACCACTGCCAATCTCTAGCATCCACATGTGAAGAAATGAATATAACAAACATCGTTCAGTTTGTAAAATAAAATATAAGCATTTCCCACAACTTTTAGAACCAAAATGCAATGCTTTATAAAATAACCCTTGGCACATCCAATGACTCTCTTCAACACCATTCACTTTACATTACCATGAAAATACATATGTGATACCAAATGTAATTAAAATACCCATTGGATTTACCTGTATGGAAAATATAATCAAGAGTTCCAAGAAAATCTCTAGTATAGTTAGTGAATAAAGGTTCATTTGTTGTAGGGTCCATTCTTCTTCGTTGATGCTCTAAACCTTTCCCTACTTTCCCTACTCCCGCTTACATTCTTGCAAAGGAAGAATAAGCATTAACCTGAAAAGGGATTATATTAGAAAATACATATCGAAATGGATTAATTATATTATTACAAGATACATTGCATCAAGTTTGAACAAGATCAATTCAACAACACAATATTACTGTTTACAAGTATAATACCTTCTTATTGTTTCAAATCACAAACATTCACGAAAAAAGCTTTAAAAATGAAAACAAACAGGACTAAGCTTGGATACCATACATCAAAATTAGAGATATTACCAGATGTAGTTGATGACAAAGCTTGCTTGGAGGACGTAAGATCTCAACGGGATCTGTTGTTAAGTCTGGATGTGAAGGCTCAAATTTTCCCATTGAAAGAAGACCATGAGGGGAACTGAAATACAATCCAAATTACATCATTACAAGACAACAAGATATCTCTATTTTGGCCTTATAATATACACATTTTAATAAACATGTAACATTCCACCATATTTTCTCTGAAACCAACAAATACACTTTGCAAAAAGAATCTCCAAGAATACAGACCTTGAAGGAATTGAGTTGAAATCACCACAAACTAACATAGGTATGTCTGCATTGGCAGCGATTTTTTCCAATCCTTTAAGAAGAGTATGAAATTGATAACAAAAAACACATTACTTGAGTGTTGTTCTAGCATATTTGCATCAATAACCTCGATTGTAAAAGACACATTGGAAGAAGAAACACACCTGATAGAGTTTGACATCCTTGAGAGATTGGTTGACTGGTCGCTTCCCTTCCTCCTCAGGACCTGGTGGACTGTGCCATCTTCCTTGCAATCTTCCAAGGCTGAACCAATAGGAACAGAGGGTCTGTCTACCATGTTTGTGAACTAGGAGAAAAATCCAATATTATTATTTATATTGTAATGCATATCGAGATCAACATTCAACTTTTTCAATTTTCTGCTGTTGGCTTCCATTTTCCTCTTTATGCTTGCATTCTTCACCACTTGGGCTTCATTGTGATTCCCCAAACTTTAATTTAATTGTGAAATTGATGTATGGAGTACATCCACTTGCTGACACAAAGACCCGATGATCTTCTGCTGGTCCACACACTCATAGTATGCACATTTTCCCACGTGTCCATGCTCTTGTATGGTGATTGGACACCAGGAAGAGGAATAAAAAATGGTGTCCAAATCTCCACTCTGTGTTGACTAATGTTTTGCTACATAGAGATAGACTGAATCAAATTCAAATTCGTTGCACCGGTCCACAGAAAAAGGCCTGGTTACCTGCATGCTTTCTTCAAGATGAACACTTCCGCAAACTCCTGTATAACCCAAAATCCAAGGAGACCAGTCTATAAGGCCTTCTGTAAAACAATCAAGCGAGACAACTACCAAACTAGCAATGAAAATCATCACCCTGGGGAAGTTTATTATTTGACTTGCATTGTTGAATCCATCATTTCAAACTTAATGCTTGTTGCCGCCTTTCACACACTTGGGTCACGTGGCAGAAATCTTCAAGCCACTCGGTGTGTCCTTGGGGGCAAGTCTCGAGTCAAGGCTGTCACCTTGTTATTGACTCCTCCGTTTAGGCTCAACTCCTAGCGAAGCCAAGGGGGGTAGACCCTATTAAGTTACTAAGGATAATTACTTAGTGTTGTGATGTTAAATTGAATGAGTTGCTTAGGAGTTTGCAATTTAACTGTAGATAATCAAAGATGGCAAGATATAAAAGATGAACACACGAAAGCACAATGCTGAGACACAATATATATATAGAACAAGAAAATAATCAGTGCCTTAGAATGGAGTCAAAAAATAGAAACAATGTACTTGCATGTGCTTGGAGTGAGTGTTTTGCGATTGCCTCTTGGTATATTTCAAGTTAAAATTGAAATGTGAGTTGATTAAAATTAGGCTAAGGGGGGACTCCAGATATACTCGAGAGTACTTGGAGTATGTCCAAAAATAAACCTTCACGGCTACCCGCAAGGAATATGTGGGCTGAAATGGAGTCTCTGGGGCTATTGTTCGTAACGCACCCATTAGGGTGTGACAGAGATCGGCGCCCTGAGGTCACTTTTCAGAAGTTCCCGCTTCCTTTGGGTATTTTGCCACCGTAAAGTTTTGATCTAGGTGTTGGATATTCACTTGATGGTTTGTCAGTTGGGGAGAGTGAGTCCTAATTATGCTAGTCACCCAACTGCTTTTGATACAGCTTGACTGATTGGACGAACCGCAGCCAAGTGCAGAGCATACACACTGGAGTCTTGTCAATTTTAGTAAGTTTTAAACTGGATGTTCTTGTTTAAAAGAAAACCCTCCAAGAACCTCTTTCGATCCAAGTGGATCTCAATCAGGGAATCGAGGAGGGGTTAATTTTATAGTTGCTGATAAACAAATGATAGAAAAAAGCAAACATATACACAATTCTAGTTTCTTAATTAATCCTACCACGAATCTCTTTCCCCTTTCGGGTCAATCGGGAAATCGTGGGGTAAGTATTACGATTACTTTGAAATGTAAAATATGGCAAATGGAATTAATAATGAAATAAATTATACTACCCTGCAGATTAGATCAATACTAGTTTGAAAAGAAGAGCAAAAAGCAACAAAAGGACACCGACGCAAATCCCCCCAAGGGGGATGGGGAATGGGCTCGAAAGAGCCTATTCGAAGAATAATTTTATTAATAGCGGTTATAATATCAGAGAACTGATATATCAGAAACTTCTTGGTCCTTATACAGGCTAAAACCAAGATCTTACAACTTCGCAAAAATTTTAAGATTTTAGTGAAAAGGGAAACCCCTGGGGGGATTTGAATGCTCCTGAGGCCACTTCGGACAGCAGCTTCCTTTCTTTTCTGTCAGACCTGCTAAAGGACAGTGAGCATGTTAGAATAACATACGCCCAAAAGCACTTTAAGAGTACCTTTGGATTAGCCTACCTTATCTAAAAAAAAATGAAGTTAAAACTAGCTAAACAGGCGAAAAAGGAACCAAGGAAAGCAAGCTTTCCTTGGGATCTTGGCTTGCTGTTTGTGCAGCCAATAAAATATGCACTGATTGTAGAATATTAAATTTTATAACAGCAAAAAGAAATCTAATGCATGTGATCTACAAGTTTTTTTTAAATTTTCATGCAAAAAGACGATTTCCCTAAAGCTAGATCTAGAATGCTTATGAAACTTTTTTAACTGCAAGATCTAGACTATAGGCTTTGATAAGATAGATCTATGTTGAAAATACTTTTAATATGATAGATCTAAGCAAAATCAAAGCTACGAACAGAGTAATCGGGTAAAAATGTTGATCTTGAGGGAGGAAGAGGAGGAGAGAAATGCTGTTTTCCTTGAAGATCCACAGTGGAGCTTTCAGGTGGAATGTCGAGGGACTATGCCTTTAGAAGGTTTTTGGAGAGAGTGAGGAAACAAACTAGATCAGCATCCTCTCCAATGTAGGAACCTGCAGCTCAGCTGAAATCAAAGAACTTGCCAAGAAACTTGTGAGATCCGATTAGTACATACACAGAGATTCAAAATAACATGCATATAAGCTTATAGGACATGTTGAATCTAGATCTCTAAACATGCATCAAAGGAAGGAGATGGTCAATAAACTTATTGAAAAGCACCTTTCCTATCAAGATTGTAATAAGCCTATTATCAATCTTAACAACGGATCTACAAGCAATTAGCACAAAATGAATACAGATACAGGTTACCTCAGTAAAATAATGGCAATAATCATCCACACATGTAATGGCACAACACTGTCTAGCCTCCAAAGCTTTTCTTTATTTCAATGAAGAATTACAACAGTACAATAGCAGCAACACCTCAATCCCAGTTCTAACTAGCTTGGAAGAGGCTGCTGTGCCTGGATATGTACAAAAACTAGAAGATCCAGCCTAGAGGGGGCGCAAATCCCAAGGAGACACATCAAATCAGCTGAAGAAGAGTCCATCAATGCCTGATCTGTGTCTAGCTGAGCCAGATCTGAGTCTCACTGAGTGCAACTGTCAATCGAGGGGCTGATCTGACTGACACCTCAACCTGTTGACTGAAGCATCCACCAAAACTCATCCAGATGAGCCAAAAACGTGTGGAGGAGAGAGGGAGGGCGAAATTCCCCATAAAGGATGCTAAAGATCAACTCTGGATCTGATTTGACCACCTCCTTCAGTCAAGGATTTGTCAAATCTAGTGAATCTGCTTTAGATCTGACTGATTTCAATCAAATCGGCTGAGAATCCACTGATCTATGATTTTGGATTTGCTCCATTATTCATCAATTTATTAATTAAAATCATCAATAATTGATTTTTGGGGCTTTCTGACCTGAGTGATGGAAAATCACTCAAAACTAGGAAATAGTGGGTCCTTGGGTTTACATGGTGCTCTTAGCTTGAAAATGAGCACCTACATGACTGAAATTGATTATTTGGCCCACTTTTATTACAAAATCAATTTTTCCAATTAAACTATTAAAAAATAGCCTAAGTTTTGGAAAAATTAAATTTTAATAAAAAACACTGAAAAAACTAAAAAATTGAAAAATTGAAAAACACCTTGGGTTCACCAGGCTCACTTGATAAAAAACCACTAAGTACAACTTAGGTGGTAACAATGCTCCTCCTGCAAAGACTGGTGCATATGTACGAGGGGTACATGGGGAGGGAGCCTTAATGGTTTCCTCGTTCCTCTCCATTAGCCACTTGTCACCCAAATGCTTATGCTTTCCAAATCTAATGTATAATTTCATGAGATTAAATTAATGATGGGGTTAACCCCATTTTAAATAAATTTCCTTTGCTTAAGCTAACTGCCATATTTTACATTGAATCTGCATGGGATTTACAGGCTTGGATTATGTAATTGAATGTGACGTCATTAAAGTATGAAACAACCCCCCAAACTATGGGAGCATGTTGCACCTAACTTACTATAATATTAATCTACATAATGCACCTTAGTTTTCCGTATGTTTAGATCAAATAAGTAATGCACTGTCCATTCCATATGTTTGGTCCAAATTAAAAAAACATTATATTAGATAGATGAGTTTACAATGATAAAATTTAAGTGTAATAGTGCTTGGTGGTTAATCTGTTTCTCATTGGATCTTTTTGTCATGAGAAAAGAAGTCTTCTATAGGAAATAGTTTTATGCTGAAATTTCTTACAACTCTTATATACAGGACTTCATCCGTGTTGTTTTAGCATGGACACATTAAGATATTTTGTATGTTTACCTATGTAAATCAAGTGTATGCAATTCGCTACAAGCAAATATAATTTTATAGTAAAGTTATTCTAATGTCAGTAAAAGTTGCCAGGTGCCTCATGGGAATGGAAAGGAACTATTATTAGGAACTGTGGTTTTTTCATGGAAGTTGTAACCTTGTTGATGGCCTTTGGACACTGCTTGCACACTTGGTGGCTTCGGGGTCTTGCATTCCAACTTGCAGATGCTGTACTTCTCTTGAATCTGTGTAAGATTCTTTCTTTCTGAGTTATGTCGAATTCATAATATTTTTCAGGGAAGGATGATAAGTCAGTTTGGAATTCTTACTTGTTTATCTTTACCAGTTTATGATGGTAGGTGTTTACTTGACATGCACTTTTGAGTGCAATTTTAAAGCGGATCAAGGGCTTTATGAGGTTGAGAACAACAATGAATACTCTACAGGGAGCATTACCTAATGCTACACAAGAATAATTGCATGCATACGAAGATGAGTGTGCAATTTGCAACGAAAGTTAATCTAATTTTTCACATGTTGAAAATATGTTCCAAGTTATTTGCATACTATTTGTTATGGTTGATTGTTTCGTGTCTAATCTACTGATAGGTTCGTTGCTGATATGATGTGTAGCTAGCACAGGAACCTATGGTCAGGGCCAAAAGACTACCTTGTGGACACCTTTTCCATCTTTCATGTCTGAGATCCTGGTATGATTCATAACTCATTTGTTATACTGCACGGATCATTTTGTGGCATTATTTTTCCCTCTCTTAGATTAACACTTCTGCATCTTCCTTTGCTCGATGACGGGGACAATGAACTTCGATGTTTTAGGTAATTAAAAAAAAATTTGGAACCCCAACCCGATTTTAAGTTTAGTTTCTCTGTATGATGTTTAATGCCCAAACCTTGCATGCATAATCACATTAAATTTTAAATTTTTTTCTTTTTACTTGAAACATGGAATTCTTTCAACATAAACAACTCATTTTTTTCATCAAAGTTTATACACAAAATCTCCACAAATCAAAAGCAAGAAAAAAAACTCATTTAAAATAAACAAAGGAGCCCATCCAACCTTGAGCAGCTGACTGAGAGAAACCTTTTTCTGAGCTGATGGAACCACAACTTCTGTCAAAGACTGCAGCTTTATTGAATTCAACCTAAAGCCAGAAGAACTGATGAGACAGACAAATTTCGCGACTGATAAATGAGCTACAAAGATATGAATAATAGGAAAAAAAACTTTACCTCGTATTTTTTAGCAAGTGAAAAGCGATTTCGTCCGCAAAAAGTTGCACAACCATCAATTGCATAGGTTGTGCCAGTATAAACCTGTAATCGAAATACATATGTTATTTCATTGTCTGGTCTACATCTCAAGAAATATGGAACTTTGACCAAAAAATATTAGGTAATCAGAATTCAAACCTCTGTTGTCTTCTTCTTATAAACAACTATGTACCCATGGTTTTCTAATTCACGTGCAAATAACTCCTTAAAATGATCACTTTGAACCTGCATAATTACAGAAACCTAGAAATCAACTAAAATATAATTCGATTATAGGTTTATCATTACGGAAATCTAGAAATCAACTAAAATATAAATCAATTATATCTTAAAAAAGAAAGAAAATTCTGGAGATGGTAGAGTTGCAGCACCTATACACTCAAATTCCAATATAGATGAAAGAAAACCTAAGTGAACAGATATATTATGCATTCTTTATGCCAAAAAATGAAATCACATATGAAAACCTTTTCTAGATTGTCATTCAATTCAATACAGTTCATGAATGTCAAAGTCAAAAAATATATGCCATAGCTTGCATGTCAAACAATGGCATCACATGTACACTCATTCTTTATTAATGTTTCAGTATTGTGCCAAGAGAATAATAATATCTCTTGAAGGAAAAGAATATCTTTTCTTCGTCCTTGACAACGTCTCTAACTTTTATATATGATTCAAATGAAACGTGTGAATGTGCATTTTTTCTATGCAGGAGATTAAGAGGCTGAAAGATAATTATCTTCTTAATTGAGCAAGTTAATCCAAGGGGTGTCTTGGAGGAAAAATAAATGTTTTGTTGCGGGTAACCTCCAAAATGGTTGCATGAGAAGAAAACTTGAGAGATTATGCCACAAGTGATGGAGCCGTGACAACATAATCATGGGAATAAGCCTTATGGAGCCAGACAAAAGCTTAGGATAAGGTGCAATACTGCAAAGATACATTAAACTCTAGATGAGAACATGGAGCACAATTTCATAGCAGATCATATCTCTATGATAAACTGTTCACAGTGCAAATAACTCTTAGTTCACGTTAATTAGAATCAAAGAGCCCGGGGTGCCCACGATTGCACAGAGAGGCCCGCCAAATATGTATTTCAGAGTATATGCATTGTGAACAGGTTCAAAATAGAGAGTTTGTGATGACAAAATGCAAAGGTCTTGAAAAAACTGTCAACATGGACCCATATTTTTTTTTGGCAGTGGACAGATAAAATTTTATGACATAATTTTTACCTAGTTGGTACTCGTGAACAAGAACAATGCTTTTCCAGTTATTTTTTTCTTTTGCATGTAATTCACTTACAATGCATGCTTTTATCTTCGGCTCACGGATCATACATTTAGTGCAATGGAAACTATGGTTTATAATCTATATTAGGTTTCTTACATGGACAAAGACAGAAATGGAGGCAAAAAAACAAATGCGCGTAGATTCTGATGTAAGGGAAAAAACTTTCTGAAGAGTCTGTTATTGAATAGGCATCTGTAAAAGACTGGTTTTGGACATGAATAGTCATAGTCTATGCGTCAAGAACAGGCTACAAACAGGGTGTCTGTGATCTCAAACTATGAAGGTCTTGAAACTGCTGTCAATATGGTCCCATATTTTATTTTTTATATTGGACAAAATTAACTTCATGATTTGTCTAATTGGTTCTCATGGACAATGTTTTCATTGTTTTTGGATTTTGCTTGGAATTCACTTATTATGCATCCTTTTCTGTGTCCATCACAGAGACCAGAAATTTTGTGCAAAGGTAACTAAGGTTTATACGCTGTATTAGGTATCTTATACATACAGGGATGGAGATATAGGTGAAAGAACAAATTTGCGCAGATTCTTATGTAGGAAAAATGAAGTTTATGAATAATCTATTATTGATTGGGCATCTGTACAAATAGTGGTTTTGGACAAGATTGTTGTCACTGCTCAGATAATAAAAGTAAATGGAAGGAAGTATGTACTCTTCATAAAAATATAATAGTTGACTCTCCTCAGATGCAGTGAAGAAAGATTTGTTTTGCAGGCATTTATGGGCATCTAATTTATCAACCACTAAGGGAGTGGATAGATCATGCATGTTACTGCACAATCACTAGCATGTTGGCGAACACGTTTCTAATTATTTATTTGGATAAAGACAATCGAGGATCATCTTTTGAATGCCCTATGCTTAAACTAACTGATGCTTCTTGCAGTATCATAGGATATTATCTTATGAATTTATTCCTCTTTATACAAGCTTCCTTCCCCTAATACCATTCCATTCTCTTCAATCTGACATCTGCACCAATAAGCCTAACAATGACAGTGATGGCTGCACTCTTTTGCCTTCTTTTTAAAGAGCTTGCAGGTTCTAAGAGAGAAGTAGACTCCCAATTATTCAAAATGTAAACAGTAATACCATTCCCTTGCTGGGAAACTCTACTAATTACTATAATTTATATGGATGCATACGATTCCCTTAAGATTTGCTACCAGAGAGAGATAATAAAGAGAAGACATCCCTCTCTTAAAAGTGTCTATCCCACTTATTTAACTAACATGGTGTTGTGTTTCTGAAATTACTTTAAATTCATTCAAAACAATTTATCTCTTTATATATGTGCATGTGACCAACTAAATGGAGTGCTGTTATAAATCTTCTAGGTATACTTCACTGGATTAGGGCTTGTTGATGTATCCACTATAAGTCTATTATTTCCTTATGATCTCAACATGTTTGTTCATTTCAAAGAAAAACAGTTAATAGTTTGTCACAAATTAAGAGCTTGGAGAAGAAGATTTCTTAGAGGCATTTCACAATTAATCTGTTTGTAACTTTGCAGAATTAACCTATATATTTGGAAATTGGTACATGCAGGTTGTGAATAAAAATGAAACCACAGGCCTCTATTGATGATAATGCAAAAATGTAGATGTGGAAACTGATTAAAGTCAACCACAACTACATCCATCCTACTAAATAAACCAAGGTAGAGGTTGTGGCATGGTGGTTTATGTCTCTCTTTCTCTAGTGACTACACGATGGTTTAATTTAGCACAAACATCATAAGCTATGTATTGTAGAGATATTCGATTCTAAATCTATTAACTGTCAAATTGATGGCAATAAGCATATAGATTTTTTTCGGCTTCAGGCATAGGGAGCTAATTTAGAACTGATCAATAATGCGATAGAATGCAAAGTATTGCATAAGAGCTTGACAGCAAGTGACATGAAACTGAATGCAGGAAACCCTCATAAGCTAATATTGATTGGAATGTTTTAGTCTCTGTTGCCGCCTAATTCACACTTTAAGACGCAGGAAAGTCACAACCTGCTATGTGTGTCCTTGGGGGCAAGCGAGAGCTGGGGACCACTGTCACCACAGTCTACAGCTCCTCCGTTTAGGCAAGATCCCAACAGAGCCAAGGGGGGTAGTCCCTATGGAAAGACTATGTTCCAGGTTTATTAATTAATTGAAGATTAATTAAAGGGATCTTTTTATTAAGATTACAAAATTATAAGACCAGTGCCTATATTAAATGGAGTCAAAAGATACAATGTGTCTTTATAAAAAGAAATGTTAATCTACGATTAAACTATAGGTTCAGTGTTTAATAAAGAAATATAAGGATAAACAATCTGATTATAAACAATAATGAAATAAAACAAATGTATGGACAAATGAAACAAATTTGCGAAATAGCATAAAATCGTTATGAATACAGATTACTAAACCAGCAGTAAATTTAAATATGAAAAGGTTTAAGCAGTCAACATTCACCACATGCTCATTTGCAGAATCGAAAGTAAATAAATGTACTGAGAAATAAAGTGCTGGAAGTAAAATTGTAGTGTTGTATTGTAGTAAAAGAGTGCTTGAAATAAATGTATTGTAGTACTTGCAGTGAAATGAAGTGAAAATGATTGTAGTAAAAGTAGTAATCTGTGTTTGTAGGGCGTTTTGCAATGCTTCTTGGTTAATTTTAATAAATTTTATTAGAGTTGTTCTTCTTGGATTAAGTCTTAGATCCGGTGGTATGACTACCCCGATCTAGTTCTTCTCAAACTGAAGATGGAATGCTGTTGCGCTCAACAGGTGGGAGCAAGCCCACCCCTAGCTCACAGGTCAAACCTCAATGGCCCGGTGCTCACAAGGAGGACGACGAAGCGCCTAGAGACCCCCTCGGTCTGCTACCCCTTGCAGCTTTCGAGTCACTGTTTTTAATCAACTTGAAAATCTCTAGATGGATGCCTATTAAACTAGGACTTCCCTTTCCCCTGGTCGTATCTCGGAGTACCCCGGAGGGTGATAACCGAGTAGAGGAGCAGGATGTTGGAAGTTTTGTTGGTAAATTTTAAAGGTTTATTTTAATCTTGATGTTTAATATGCAAGGTTTATTTTAATATAATCAATAAGAACTTGGGAAGTAAATAGATTGATTGTAGATTGTAGTACAAGAAAAGGAAAGTTAATCTAATTACCTAAGCCCCCACTTACCCTGTTTTTCATATCCAGCTTGAATTCCCTAAAGGGAGATGACAAGTGGATAGAGGATACACAGGTTGGATGGGGTGGATGGTTACTTCTTCAACAAAAAACGAAACTTGCATAAACAGAAACTTGAAAGCAACTAAACTATAGTAAACTCACCTCACAACAATCTTTGAGACAGAGATGATGGTCTGTCACAAAGATAGGTGGGTAGCTGGAAATAAAACTAACTATCTATCTCTTCCTAATCTACTTACTCATAAATTACAAATGATTACAAGACTTTAAAGAATACCCCAAGAGACTCTCTTTGGGGTTTACAATAACAGAAAATTTTGAGAGAGAAAGTTGAGGAATGGAACCCCTTTTATGCCGGTTGAAGCTTGAGGAGATTTTATGTCTTTTGGGGCAGCAATTCTTCTTTAAAGGAGAATAACCTGTCAAAAACCAGCGAGGTACTTTTCGTTGCAAATCACATAAAACACCTAAAAAAAGGTTGTTAAAAATTTAGTACAAGTTTTACAATTTTTTACATAAAAGAAAATCTAAGTAACAGACAAATATCTATAACATCATTGAGCGCTTCGCGTTCTGATCTCGGTCCTTTGAGTTCAGATGCGGGATACCACGATTAAGCCCAAAGTGTTATGATAAATACTTGCTGAAACTAGTATAATTACAAATTTAGAAAAAATTTCTGAATGTAATAAATGACAGTAATATGGAATTTAGAGGGCTGGAAAATGAGTTTCCGGCCACCTAAATGAAGTAAAACTAGCAGAAATAAAAGGTTTAATTAATATATAAAAGGTTAGGGCCCTAAAACAGGGGTTATATTCACTAAACAGTGAATAAAAACCCTGTTTAAAATAGGCTGAAAGTAGATGGCCGAATTGAAAATGTTGCCGGAATGATGTTTCTTGAAGGAATTTCTTTGCTTGGATAACCTACAATACAAACTATGCCTGCAAAATATTGTACTTCTAGAGATGAACACCTAATACTTCCTGCAAAACACTTTGTAAGAAATATCAAATCGTTCACAAAAAAGAATAAAAATACTTCTATTCTTTAATCTCTCCACAAAACACTTTGTGGAGAGCTCACTAGAAAAATACAACCAATGCCAACAAAATAAATACAAAGTTACCTCAAGACATGTAGATCACGAAAAATTGAAGCATAGTATTCCTCCAAAGAATTTTATTAAAATAGCCCAGCTTGGGCAACACTTCAATACAAGGTAGCAAGAATATGAGAGCAAGAAATTCGAGCAACATAACAATAGCATAAGAGATGGTGAATAATGAGGGAGTGATACCCTCATTATATAGTTGAGGCAAACCCCCAACCCTTTGAAGCTCAATGGTTGAGATTAGATCTAGATCTAGGGTTTAATCTCACCCACTAGATCTAGGTATTTGGCTTTCTATTATTCTCCATTAATCTTTGCCATTAGATTAACTTTTGATCAAAGGCTTAGAAGCATAATCCATGTCTAAGTAATATTAACCCTTGGATCAAGTTCTAGATTTATTTTCCACCATTAGATGAGCTTTTGATAAAATGGAAAAATCATGGATAGGCCCACTTAGGCGCCCTCCTCTAAATTTGGCTGGACGTCCCCTAAATTTAGCATTGACTTCAAGAAAACGTGGGCCTTCTTCATTGTAGAGACGTTTCCAAAATATGGTAAAACTTGGGCCAAAAGTAACCAATACTATCTCCACTTTAGCGCCCCATCTAAATAAGCTTTATCTTTATTTTGGTAGGGCGCTCCTCTAATTAACGTGGGCCTTTCCTTTACAGCGCTCCTCTAATTTAGCATTGACTTACATAAAACATGGGCCCTCTCCATTAAACTAGCGCTTCCTCTAAACTTTGGTAGCGCTTCCATCTTTTAGCGTGGGTCCCTTTAATTTGTAGCTAGCGCCCCACTAATCTTGGCCTTGACTTTGATGTGGCGCCTTACCTCCAATATTAGCGTGGTTCTCTTTTATGCTAAACGTGGGCCCTTTTATGATTGGCGCCACCTCCAAATTGGCTGCCCTCTATACTTTGGTGGAGCCTTCATATTATAACGTGGGCCCTCCTCTATATATGGTGATTCCTCCAAAAAAATGCGCCCTCTCTATATTGACGTGGGGCCATTAATACTTTAGAGCCTCCATTTTATTTTAGCGTGGGCCTTCTATATGGTAACGCTTCCACTTAGTATAGTCCCCATTTTTGTAACTAGCGCTCCCACTTAGTATAGTGTAGGGCCCCATCAAATGTGGTGATTTGTCCACCCATTAAAGTTTAGGCTTAGACTTTAGCTAGGCTTTAGACCTAGCTCCAATAATAAATTTTTTCCCTTTGACTTAGGATAAAATTTAAACTCACCTTAGATAAAAAATTTCAATTTAATTTTTTAAATTTTCCTAGGATTGACTTTAGGAAAAATTAAAAATAACTTGAAAATTTAATATCTAGGCCATGGGGGAGGTTAAAACTTTGGAGTAAGTTCTCCTAGGCTTAGAAACACCCATACCAACTTACCATGGCATTTCTTGATTTTTTACTTCAAAATCAAGAAATGTGAATTTTGACTTAGGGAATTTAATTAATTCCCTAGGAAAAATAGACTTTGCTTCGGCAAAAATGGTCTATCTCCTCAACCACTCATCAGAATGATATGGGACTCGAAGCAGTGGCTTAGGGGGTTTCATAGCAATTTATCTTTGCATTCATAGCCCCTATTACAAAATGCCATGCTTGATCCATTACATTATTACATCAAAAACTGAGTTAATTAATCACCATGGGGTGAAATTAATTAACTAGGAAAAAATTAATAAAGGTACAACAACATAACGAAATTCCGCAAGCCTCTAGACAGATGCCTAGCATGGTCATGAATCACACTTTAGAGCCTTAGCCACCTCATGGAATTGACTGGTAGAACGCCCGTCACCACTTTGGAGGATTTTGAGTGAAAACCAAACCGATTAAACTCGTTTGTTCAACAAGGTCAATTGGAAAGGGAAAAACACTCGATGAGGGGACTTCCCTAACAACCCGTTCCATGGTGTGGCATCCATATCACATGACCCACACTAGCACATTAAATTACATTAATTTTCCCACGCAGGGGAGCGAACATTTCGTTTTACAAAGGGGCAATAGCCCTGCAGAAGTGAAAAATCCTCAAATTTTTCTAAGGTACAAATATGTACATCCTCGTGTACATGGAGTTGCCACCTAGTCGAAATAGGTGGGCAACAGTCTCTCTAGCACTCCTTCAAAAGTGTCCCTGGCAATTGCTGCTTCTGTATCCCCACTAAGTGTCCCTCCAACCAATTTTCGCTCTGAGCTTATTTTACCTTCTTCACTTGATTCCAGATCCATCATATTTGGTAGACCCCACTGCTGCACATTAACTCTGGGACTTCTTGATTCTGTATGGGTAATGACATCCTTTTTATCCTCAGCTTCCTCACCATCTAAGTGAAGTTGGAGTGGCGAATTGTGATCTGAACTACTCCCTCGGATTGGTGAAGCACTGGAAATAAACAGTATAGGATTCTCAGTTTCTTCAGTTGAAACAGAATGTGGAAAAGTTGCAGAACGTGCTTGTTCTTGCTTAGCTTGTGCAACTGCTCTAAGATGCTTCATAGATGTAGATGGGGTAGCAATGTCAGAATCATTTGACTTAGTTTTGAATTTTACTTCTTTTGCAGCATCATACCTGTAACATAAGCCAAAATGATAAGAACAACAAAGGAAGGACAATATGAAGATTAATAAGTGGGCATCTAAATATAAAAACAAATGGCAGAAAACTGTAATTTGAAACTAAATTGAATTAATATAAGACATACACTTGTCTAATATTTTTTTGCTTTTTCTAAATGCAACTCTGTAGATAGTGACACACCATCCAATTTCATTGTTGCAGTACCGTTTATCTTCACCTTAAATTTTGATGAACCTGACACCTTTTCTAATGAAGGTTCAGTGCCATATTTTATAGGGGAAACTTGCTCATGCTTGCAAACAGACAACTGCTTAGCTAATTTCCCTTGGTTAAACTTCTCTGAGCCATACTGTGCATGATATTTCTTAAGGCCTCTACTATTTTTCTTAGCTGGGTTCACACAAGATTTATTCACCCTAATTCCCTTTGAATTGTATTCATATTGCTCAGCCTCACTGTTTTGTGCAACATAAGACTTGATAGGAGATGTGCTGATTGAATTGACCTTCCTTGAAGCTAAATTTGAAACATCTTGCTTCTTTGGAGAAGGAAGCTGTAACGTCCCTGACCCTCCGACCGGCGAAGAGGACGCTACCATAACATTATCTATCCGGGCAACTGGCCCCATGAACATACACATAAAATTAAAATGATTTGAACTAAAACATGCATACATTATTACCATACAACGGAAGCAAAACCATGCATTCAAGGATTTAACGTGTTCATTGTAATTCATTAAACATCAAATACAATTGCAGAGATTGAACACAAGAGAATACTTATCTTATGAAGAACTAGTCCTGCAACCAGCTACGTCGCTGCAACGTTCCACCCAACCATAGGCTAGTGTGCTCCTTAATCTCTCAGCAACACTGCCACCCTCGAGCTAGGCATGATTCCCCAAGGAATAAGGAACTAAGCAGGCTCACACATAGCCAAAGATACACAACTCAGCCAAGCCAACATAGTTGGGTTTATCAGGCCATCAGGGAGCTGGGAAAAGCTGACTGCTAAGCTGGTGGGCTAACTGAAGAGCTAAGGACACTTGCACCAGAACTAGCCTGACTTCTAGGACACCCACATACACCCAACACAAGGAATCGGTCTCTTCTTTGCTACACAGTCCCTCGGACCTTGACTTCTCTTCCAGTGCTATTCAGGGGGTGTGGAGAAGAAAGCCAGCCCTTTAGCTCTGTCTATGAGGCTCCCGAACACACCAGTTTTATCAAGCAGACCAAGCCTTCATTCCCACTCCAATACAGTCCAAAGACCGACCACCACATACACACAGCAAAATCGAGCAATTCATAGCTCTGGGGAAGAAAAATGAAACATTATTGCAACAAAAAATGGTGATATACAGCTCAGACTAAGCAAGGTGATCCCAAAGTTGTTCTTGGCCCTAACGTGGCCAAAACAACTCAGCAACAACCCACACTCGTGGGGAAAACAACAACCACGATCTCACCACTGAAAACAACAGGAGAGACACAGCCCAATTGGGGAGGAAATCAGACTCAACAGACTCTCAGCATGGAGATGGATTTGTATACACAGAACCACAAAACCGGTAAGGTAGTTACACACAACAAAATCCAACAATGAGATTCACGCACAGGAAAATTCCATCTGTTTTTGGGAGAAAACCCAACATGGGTGTTTGGTAATGAAGAAAACGTCCCAAACCCAAATATCGTGAGGATGGGAACCCACACAGCCAATTCGTGAAGGTAAGGTAGCTCTTCCCCCATTCTCTGCGTGAAGTAAAAATGGACAATGGGCTGTCGTCTTCTCCTGCCCACGTGAGGGTGAATGGGTCTCCTGGTGGAGTGTGCATGTGGGAAAGGACTGACAGTCCTGCCACACACCACTGCCCAGCAATAACTATCCAACTAACATCAGAGGCTTTTAATTTTGTAGTTGACTGATTAAGACAAGGAAAGGTGAGTAAGTCAAAAAGGTGGGTGACAACTAAATGGGTTTAACAACTGACACTTGGCTTTTCCCCATTGGCCCCAAGGGTTAAATAATTTCCCTCCCTATCCTTAGGAAAATCATGCTCTTTTCATTATGGTTGTATTGACATTGTTGGTTGTGGGTATTTTTAATTAAAATGCATGTTTACATGATGCCAAATTTAATATGTGCCGGATAGCATGATATACCATTGGCAACGATTTTAATCGCCGGGACATAAAACGATAAATCAATGGTGGGGCTTTTTCTTTTAGCTCCTCACCATGATTTATTACAATATATACATCATATACATTTTTAATGCAAACGGGGTCAAAACTGGGGTGTTACAGAAGCAATGGTGCAGTCACATTCTGTAGATTTTGTTCTTCCATTTTTTTATCAGTCCATGATTCAATAGACATTTTACCACGTGCGCTCCTCTCATCCTTATCCCCAATCTGCCATTTATACATATGCTTAGAAGACATTGAATATTCAAACCATGGATCCATCTACTTCTCCTCTACCCATTTAGCAGGTTCTAAAGAAAACCTTATAAGGGATTGATATGAATCTGAAGACACCACAGATTTCTTACTACCTCTTGTTTATGTTGCTTCTTTTTGGATCAATGTGTCTACTTTGACACACTCCTCATTTCCCTTAACTTACTTCTTGTCATTATCAAAGCATTTAGTATAAGATTTTTCATCTACATAAATGTTGTATGCATCATCCTGTTTATTCATACCAGTTTCCATTGGATCCACTAAAGTAGTTGCATCCTCTGCACCACATACATACATAGATTCTTGAGCCCGATGACATCATTTAGAGGGAGGCAGGGTAGCTTCATCACTTGGTAGGATACTTCTCAAATGATATTTATCAGCCTTTGGTGTGGTGAAACTGATGGGGACTAAAACCCTTTCGAGTTAGTTTATCTGTGGGTCCAACTGGTGGGTTATCGACATTAGTACAAACCCCAAAGTGTTCCCTCGAATAAAAACCTCAAGTGCTGAAGTGAGAACTACCAACAATAGGAACTACTGACAATAGGCTAAATCCCTAGGTGAGAACTCACACTAACTGATCGAACACTAAGCAAGCAGGTCATATATAGCAGTTTTGGGAAGGGTTTTTCGGGTCTGAAGGATGTTGAGAATGAAAGAATCGGAAAATAGAAAGAAATGAAAAATATGGCTTTTTTGCATAGCTCTAGTGCATTACTCAAAAATACCTTCAGGTTCGATTCGATGAAGTGATTGTGGAAACCGAAACCCAGTATGTGAATAGAAGGCCACTAACCCCCTTGCTTATCCAGTTGATCGAATAGTATTTCGCTCGATAGCAAATGCACTCGAGGATATCTATGAAACTCTCTCTCTTTCCAGTGTAGTTCGGTTTTTGCCTGTATCTAAGGACCCAGCCCTTGTTCCTTTAAGTCCAACTGTGAAAGTAATAAAGTGCCTTATCCATGCCGATGTAGGAAGGTGTTTCAATTGAGCATGCCATGACCTGCTAATGAATATTCTTTGGGAGCACTTTGTCGACGAGGGATTTTTGACCCCGATATTAATGTTTATCATCAACCTAATATTAGTCATAAGGGGAGCAGAATACACTGATTCTGAGATAGGCGTAGCCCAAGGGTATGTCTTGTCTTGAATATTAATGAACGTAATCTCTTGCATTTCCTAGACCCGTTTTCCACGGGGTTGTGCAATGAGATGGGGACCGAGTAATGTGTTTTATATCCTCGGACTGGCACGCATACTCCCTAGGTAAGAACTAACAAGAGACTGAATCCTTTGGGAATACTTAATCCCTAGGTAAGAACTAACAAGAGACTGAATCCTTTGGGCATACTTAATCCTCTAAGGTGAGAATTAACAGACTGACCAAACAAGCAAATAGGTCTAGTTTAATATCCTTTGAGGTGTGGTCCTGACACCAAGCGTGGGTGGACATTCATTTTGTTGGGCACTAAATAATTGAATTCTTGCTAATTATTGAAAAACCCATTATTTAGGAATCAAAATTCACAATAAAGAATCAAGATTCAGGATGCTAGACAATTTTGAACATTCATAATGTAGGATGCTAACCAAGATTAACATGCATAAGCTAAACTTTCAATTAAAACCAAGAAACCAACCTGCAATTTTTGAAGGGAAGTTTGATATTTTGACGCTAAAGCTGCAGAATTCATCACCCACCTCTTTAAGAAACTCCAAGCTCTCTCCAATGCTCTTCTATCCATGGAAGCACTCGAAAATAAATACCCAAATTCTAAACCCTCGACAATGGTTTCTAAGGATCACAATTCCTCGACGGGCATCAATGGTGGCCTAATAGATACCCCAAAATGCCAAAAACGCCTCTCAAACCAAATTCACAACTATTTTCCTCCCAAAACCCACCAAACCCTCCTGGCTTCTTTCCAATAGAAAATATTTGGCGCCAAAGGTCTATCTAGATAATTAGAGTAGGAAATATCCATGAATTCAACATAATTCTTCATATCTGGGTAATTTGAGGAGGAAATATCCATGAATTCAGATAATCATCCATGAATGAACTCAAGAAGTGATCGGTCATATGTTTGGGTTCGAGCCGAAGGTATTTTGGTCATATTCCAATGATCATTTTATTAGTTTACATAGTGTTTCATTATGATTGTATTAAGGTTATTGTATATGATATGGTATATTGATTTTGTTTATTTTATATTGTATTATAAGTTTTATTATATATATATGTTTTACAATTCATGTGTGTGTGTCGAGAGCATTTATATTGTATATTTTGTTGATTTTTTTGTTTTTTTGTGTTATGTGTGTGTGTGTGTTATATAATTTACATATGGTATGTTTTGTAACTATATAGTATGTAATGTATTAATATATTTTGTGGATAGTTTTTTAAGCAAATGTATCTTGTCAGTGTTATTTTCCTCCATAGATGTCTAGATGTGGTCCGATGTAGTAGAGGTTTTCTATTTATGTCTATCCTCGGTATTAATTGATTAGTGTGGTATTGATATGTTATCAAACATATCCATAGCCTCCTTGAAGTAAGCATTATATTGTAGTACTAGGTCTAACTCAGGTGGTCTAGATCTCACTTTATTAATCTTATAAGGTATACAAAATGGCCAGGGATATTGAACGTAGAAATATGGTTAGCATGTTCTTGTACTTATCCTGCACAAATTAACTCATGGGTTATGTTAATTAAGATTAATTAATCAAATACCCTTTGTGACACAAATCCTTCTACAATGTTACAATTTACTAAATTTTAACACCACAGATGGATCTAGAGGGAATCTATCTGTAGCGTCAAAATTTAGTAAATTGTAACACTTCATTGCTAAAATTGCAATTTTTCATTGTTGGAGTGACAATAAAAAATGACTAACATAAATGGAAAATTCATATTCTTCTAGCTAGTCATTTTTTATGCCGTGACTAAATTAGTCATTTTTAATTTTGTCACTTATTAGCTAGTCATATTTGTTAACTGGTGACTAAATTAGTCATTAATTTTAGTCGTTTATAGTTGGGTCAATCAAAATTGCTCATATTTAGTAGTAAATCGCTTGAAAACCTGTGGTGACTAGAATTTTTAGTCATGTAGTAGCTAATTCCTCATTTTGTACTAGTGTGTGGAGTTAACTATATTAAATTAGTGACCTCCCTCTGTATGATTTTCCAACTGGTAAAAAAGTTCCTGCCAAATTAAATGAGTTATTAGAAGCAAAGTAGAACAATATCCTAGAGGATATGTTGATACTTATTGCTTATAATGGAGATGTAGCAGTGCATATGTCTCTCTAACAATGGTTAAAATATGCTCTGAAAAATAACTGCAATGCTTGATTGAGCTCTACTGCTTCAGAGTTGGAAAGTAATATATATATTCTTAACAGTCCTGACACTCCAAGAATAATTTAAAATTCCTTAGTGGGAGCATTAGAATCACTGATTGCAACAGTTGATTCTAGCATAAAAACATTTTCTGAAATAACGTTTCAGTGATTCCTGATATGGAAAATGAAATTGACATTGTTAAACAACATTATCTCTTATCCTTGACTATTGGAAATGAACACTATGTAATCAGTCGCACACATTAATTATCTATTGTTACAGTCTCGACAAACATACTCCTGGAATCCTAATTCATTAAATGAGTTTTTGTAGGTCAGAGAAACAGTGTGAGTTGATGATCTTTTCAAGCAAATTTTCCTTACAATGTGAGTTGATGATATTTGGAGTGGCAACTGTAATTCCTCTAAAAGTGTATCTATGCCCCTCGTACTGGAAACTCATGTATAACTCTTTGAAATCCATGGTGATGGGGTTAATTTCCATAACCATTCAATACCCAAGACAATATCTCAATCACCCATTTCAATAGAAAACATGTGTTTTTTTAGGGAAAAATCACCCTTTTGAATCCTCACATTTTCACAAAAACCACCACATTTTGTAGATCCCCCATTAGCAATCATTATTTATCTAGATGAATTTTTAATCCTCACTAAGACATGGGTGGACAATGTCCTCAATCTATGCCAATTAGGTTGCAACTCTCCTTATCCACTCACCTACCATGTTATTACAACCTTTTGAGGTCCATGTACTTACTTTTAAGGCTCGAAAGCAACAAGATATACTTCCCTCTATTGATTTTTCTGAGCAGCGTCGAGAGCCATTCTCTTAAGAGAATGGGGAAACCTGGTCCAGGACCATGATGTAAACTCAACCCAGTGTTGAGTGACCATTTTGTTGAATGGTATATATCTGGTCCTTGACCATGATATAGACCCAGCTTTTCCCTGGGTAGACTCAACTCAGTGTTGAGTGACCATTTTGTTGAATGGTAGACATTTGTTTCGAGACCACGATGTGGACCAGTCTAGTACTGGTAGAATCAACTTAGTTCTGAGTATCCGTTCTCTTGGAGAATGGAGGCACTTGGTCTGTTACCAGGAAGGCACTTTAAGCCTTAGACTTGGTCTAGGCATGTGTGACACTCTGACCCTTGATCTATGGGATTTGTGTACTTTTCCAAGGCTTAGCTACCCTTGGTTAATTTACCCTAGTACCTAATCTTGGTGTCACACAAAGTGTGAGATAAAAGCATTAGTAAATCTCTTGGTTTATGATGATGAACTTTGAATGGAATCAAAAGACCACAGGGGCACTTGGAAAAAGGTGAAAAGCAAAAGTAAAAAATACATAAGGAATTTTGGACCATGGAAAAAGGGACCACAGGTGAAAGTCAAAATAAATAAGGACTTTTGGTAAAATTCAAAAATACATAAAGGATCTTTTTGGTAAAAAGGTAAAAGTGAAATTAGGAAAGAATAAAATATTATTATTTTGTCTTTCCTAATTTTGGTCCACTTACAGGTGACTAAATGATATAAAAGAATATCAAGTCAATTCATTATTACAAATTCACTTGCTCACACAGGTATTGCTACTTCTGGAGATCTCTCAACAAAACCCTCAGCTAGGGTTTCTACATTTTTTGTCTTAGGGTTTTCCAAACCCTCATCTTCAGCAGTCACATACACTTCCATACTTCAGGTAGTGGTACCTTTCATCTCGGGCAGGCTGACAATCCTCTCAGCTCTTCTCTCTCCTCCACGACAACCATCTCTTTCATCTCGGGCAACTGGTTTTCTTCTCGAGTTGCTGGGGTTCTTCTCGGGTAGCCCTGCTAGCCCTATAGCTAGGCTAAGAGCAAATCTGGGAACCCACAGTGGGCCTGGGAGCTATCACAGAGCTCCAGGAAGCTAGCTGCAGCCATGGGTTGTTCACAGCAGACCCAGGTTTCCTGCTACAGGCCACGGGCTGCTGGTAAGCAGTCTCGGTGGGATTTTGGGCAGGCCTTGGGCCAGCAGACATGGGTCTGCCCACCCCCACAGCAGCAGCAGGATAGTCACGGGATGCCCCAGCAGACTCTGGGAAGTCTGTTAAACCCTCGGGAAGCACAAATCTGCCATTCGGGAAGGTAAAAGGACAAAGCAGAAATTCCGGGCAGAGGAGAAAAAATGGTTGGGCAGGGAAAAATAAGTTCCGGGAAGCCTGCAATAAATTTCAGGAAGCCGTCATAAATTTATGGGTAGTCATTTTTGATTTTCGGGCAGGCCCTAATTTTTCTGGGCAAATCTGATAAAAATTCGGGCAGACTGTTTTTGGCAGTTTTGATCATTCCCAGGCAGATATGGAAATTTGGTTAACTAAGGTTTGAAACCCTTGTTTTGATTTTTGCTGAGAAAATTTTACTGTAAATTGTGGTTTAACCCAGATTGGGTTTGAGGAACTTTTTGAATAATTTTCTAAGTCATCTCATTTACGAGATGAGCTACTAATGCTTTTTGGGGTTTTTGTTCTTTGAAGGTTTCCCTAGTGAAAAAATCTTGTGTCCATTTGTGCTGATGTGATGAATGTTATTTTACTACACTTGTCATTTGCTTAAGTTAATCTGCAAATTTTTAAGTATTTACGCTAATGCTAAAATTCAACACCCTCTACCATCTAGCACCCCAATACAATCAATCACACACCTTTCTTTTATTCTTTTGTCCATGGCACCATTCCTCTTTATCTTATGGGCTGCAAGAGTGGACTACTTATCCAAACTCAATGGTTCTGGAGGATATGTTTGCAATTCACTTTCTTCATCTAATTTCACAACTAGGTACACTTGTGACATCAAATAGGGAGGAATTTTTATGATAACCAAGACATGGCGAGGTAGAGCGCAATAATGACACATAATGAGAGTACTTGAAAAAATAAAAAGGGGAAGAATAAGTAAAAAATGATCAACCATGCTTTTGTATCTAGTGAAATTATAATAGGAAGGTTGTTATTTACTAAATGTATGTTTGATTTTTAATACAAGTCTTCATTTTTTGTTTGCCTTAGCTTATTTTGTATCAATAATCTAAAGAAAATAAACAAAATATATTTCTTGAATTCATTATTTACTTGCTTATTTATGAATATTATAAAAAATCAACTTTTTCTTGCTTGAAATTTCTATGTTTTTTATTATGTTGTTGTTATTATTGTTTCCAGTTGTAGGCAGTGTTTAGGGTCCAATTTAATTGCTGGTTATATCTCTTCAGATATACACTTAACTAACTCTCAGTCTATTGATTGTCAAGTATGAGCAAGGGACATATTGACTATTGAAAATTCCTCCATTTTCTGCTCTAGAACATCAACATTCAAGCCCAAAATGTATTGTCATGTAGGAGCAAGGGACATATTGACTATTGAAAATTCCCTCCATTTTCTGCTCGAGAACAACAACAGTCATGACCCAAAAGTGCCTCTTCTGCAGACTGTTTAGAATCCAATATCTGCCCCAAAAATAGTTTCCACAAAGCCCTTATGCTACATGTTGCACCTATATTCAAAGAAATGTCGATCCTTGCACTCACCAGGTAGTGGTTGAGGGAATTGATCCTTTCAGAATGAAAACAGTAGAATTACATAACACTTACCACATCCAAAGGGTTTTCTGTAATATGAAACCATTGCGGCTCACTCTCTCATTCTAATAATGTTGGCTTAAAGGTCTTGATTGCTATTTAATAACTATTTTTAAATCCACATTTGATATGTGAATCCAACATTCTTGAGTTTCATATATTTCTTATCTAACAAATGCTTAAAGGAAGATCATGAAAATTCATTCTTATGGGGTTAAACAATTCCTTCAACCTGCATCAGAAGTATCATACCAGATCATTCATAGTGTATATACTATATATTATCTTCTTTTAATAGTGATAATGAATGTTGAATACTATTCACTTTAAGGTTACTGAGATGGAGTACGTTGAGCACACACTAGTGTCTATCTCATATTTCTCCATATGCAGCTTTCTGAGTTTAGCCTTTATAATGTCTTGCATAAGATTGGGGTATCTTGGTACAACAGGCTATTCTTTCATAATGGGTAGGATTGTGTCACTTCCATGCAATCCACTTGATTCCAATACTTTAGAGTAATATATGGCATTTTGAACTTATACACTTTTAAGAGATTGTGATGTAACAACATACAGTAAAACTGCCCCTTCATAAATAGTACCAATATTCTTAATGATAAACCATGGTACCACTTGATAATAACTTTGAGTCACCCTGCCTTTATGAAGAAGACATAGTGCTTTGGGGATTTACATGTCTAGGCCTAGAAATGCCATTTCAAGTTTATACACTCTGAATTTATTGTGATGTAATTGCATACAGTAAAGTTGCCCCTTCATAAATAACATCCAGATTCTTGATGATACACCATAGTACCACTTGATAAAAATATTTGAGTCACCCTGCCTTTGTAAAGAAGATATAGTGCTTTGGGGATTTACATGTCCAACCCTACCACGCGGGCACTCAAAAATAATTGATGGGGAAAGAAGGAAATCATATTGCAGATTGCAAAGAAACTTCTTTCCAAAAACTACAAAATAGAGTACCGAGGGGATCTTGAGTTTCAAAGAAGTTGTTGAGATTTGACTCTTCAAAATTCCAGCTAGTGGTGGTTCTCTTGGTGGAAGCCTATCCTATCTCCTTTTGCACATCTTTCTCATTCCTCCTGTTGCCCACCTATTTCGACTAGGTGGCAACTCCATGTACATGAAGATGTACATAATTGTACAAGTTATACCTTGGAAAAATCTGAGGATTTTTTCACTTTTGTAGGGCAATTGTCCCTTTGTAAAACGAAATGTCCGCTCCCCTGCATGGGAAAATTAATGTAATTATATGTACTAGTATGGGTCATATGATATGGACGCCACACCATGGAACTGGTTGTTAGGGAAGTCCCCTCATCGAGTGTTTTTTCCCTTTCCAATTGATCTTGTTGTATAAACGATTTTAATTGGTTTGGTTTTTCACTCAAAATCCTCCAAAGTGGTGACGGGCGTTCTAACAGTCAAGTCCATGAGGTGGCTAAGGGTTCAAAATGTTATTCATGACCATGCTAAACATTTGTATAGAGTCTTGCGGAGTTTCGTTATGTTGTTGTATTTTTATTAATTTTTTCTAGTTAATTAACTTCACCCCTTGGTGGTTAATTAACTCATTTTGATGTAATAATGTAATTGCTCAAGCATGGCATTTTGTAATAGGGGCTATGAATGCAAAGTAAAATTGCTATGAAACCCCCTAAGCCAATGCTTCGAGTCCCATGTCGTTCTGATAAGTGGTTGAAGAGATGGACCAATTTTGGTCAGGAGGGGTCTATCTCCCCTAGGGAAACTTTTAATTTTCCTAAGTCAAAAATTCATATTATTTGATTTTGAAGGAAAAAATCAAATAATGCCATGGTAATTTTGTTTGGGGGTTGCCAAGCCTAGGAAAATTTATTCCAAATTTTTCCAACCCCCCATGGCCAAGATATGATTTTTTCAAGTTATTTTTAATTTTTCCTAAGTTAAAAAATTGGGAAATTTTAAAAATTTAATTGAAAAAATTAAATCTAAGGTGAAATATGTTCTTAACCTAAGTCTAAAGGTTAAAAGTCTATTTTGGAGTGGCTAAAGTTTAAGCCTAAGGTTATGTGAATGGCCAAAACCCTCACTAAGGAGGCGTCACATGCATTGAAAGGTGGGGCGCCAATGTAATATGGAGGGGGCGCTAGGGTAAAAAGGCCACCAAATGTGGAGACACCCCCAATATAGAGGAGGCGCTACCAAAAGTGGGGCACTATATTTTAGTGGAGGGCGTCATATAATAAAAGGCCACCAAATATGGAGGACGCCCACATTAAAAGGTGAAGACGCTAGCTATGGAGGGGCGTTACCATTTAAAAGGGCGCCACACCAAATATGGAGGCGTCACTACTTTAGTGGAGGGCGCTAGCAAGTTAGAAGGGCGTCTAGCCATGGATAGAGGGGCGCTACTTGATAGAGGAGGCGCCATATTTGGAGGAGCGCCACCACATTTAGAAGTCAAAGCCAAATCTAGAGGGGCGCCTACCTTGGGCCCACGTTTTTAACCTAAGAGCAGATCTAAGGTGAGTTTTCAGTCAAAACCCTAGATCTAAGGGTGGAAAATGTGAAGACATGGATCAAGTATCTTAGCCATTGATTGAAAATCAATCTAAGGGTGTAGATTGATTGAGAGGAATAAAAGGTCAAATACCTAGATCTAGTGGTGGAGATTTAACCTAGATTTAGATCTAATCTTGGCCGTTGATCTTCAAGGGGTTGGGGTCTTCCTCAACTATATAATGAGGGTCTCACTCCCTCATTTGACAAGATCTTTCATGCTATTGTTATGCTGCCGGAATATCTCCCTACTTCTCTCTCTCATATTCTTTTGGCTATTGTAATTTTCTTGCCCTAGTTGGGCCATAATAGAAGGAAACTTTGGAGGAACACTGTGCTACATGCTACATTTTTCAAGATCCATTTCTTGCGAGGTAACTTGTATCTTTTTAGTTTGCATGTTTGTATTAGTCTAGTTAGCTCTCCACAAAGTATTTTGTGGAGAGATTAGAGAGTAAAAGAATTTTTACCCTCTTTTGTGAATGGTTTAACAATTTTTCGTCAAAGTATTTTGCAGGAATTTGTTGGGCATTCATCACTAGGCTTACATATTTTGCAGATCTAGATTTGTTTGCAGGTTTTCCAAGCAAGGATATCTCTCCAAGGGTTTGGTTTTTTCAAATTTTCAATTCGGCCTTTTCCCTTTTTCCTTCCCGAAACTGGGTTTTATTCACTGTATAGTGAATATAACTCTTGTTTTAGGGCCCCTACCCATTATATATTAGTATAGGCTTTAAATTCTGCTATTTATATGTTGTTTTCACCTTAAAAAACAGTCATTTCCAGCGATTTATACTTCTGTTTTTCATTTTCGCACTTTCTGTTACAAGGGTTTTAAAACTCAGTTTTTATCACTGTATAGTGATAAAAACCTTGGTTTTAAGGCCCCAACCTTTAGTATATTAGTTTGATACTTCAGATCTGCTGTTTTAACATCATTTAGGTGGCTGAAAACTCAGTTTTCAGCCCTCTAAACATCATATTTATGTTATTTTTTCACTCAGATTTTTGCTGTAAATTAGTGTTTTTTTTTGGTACTAATATTTTTAACAGTTTTCTTTGAGTTTTCTGTGATTTCCAGCAGACAAAGCTTGCTGGTTTGTGACAGGTTTTGCACAGGTGAAGGGGAGGTGCTGCCCAAATTGGCCCAGAAACACCTCAACTTTCAACCGGTTTCAAAAAGGGTTCAAACCTTCAACTCTATCTCTTCCTTTTTCTGTTATTTGTAAACCCCAACGAGGAGTCCTCTTGGAGTATTCTGCAAAAGTTAATAAGCTCTTGTAACATATATGTAAATAGATTAGGAAGTAGAGTAGATTTCTGTTTATGCAAGTTTTTCTGTTTACCCACCTATCTTTGTGACAGACCACCATTTCTGTCACAAAGATTGTTGTGAGGTTAGGATTTGCAAGTTTTTCACATCCACCCACCTATCTCTGTTACAGACCACCATCTCTGTAACAGAGATTGTTGTGAGGTTAGTAATCTGTTTTATTTTTCTTGTTTACCCACCTATCTTTGTGACAGACCACCATCTCTGTCACAAAGATTGCTGTGCGGTTAGGCATTGCTTTATCTAATTACAGTCTCTTTTAAGTTTCAGTACTTGTTTTATTTTCAGTTAAAAGTAATCATACAACTCACCCATCATGTGTATCCTCTATCCACTTGTCATCTCCCTTTAGGGACTTCAAGTTGGATATGAAAAGCAGGAGAAGTGGGGGCTTAGGTAATTAAAACAACTTTTCTTTTTTCTGTTACAATCACACATTTTTTTTTATCAGTCCAAGATCAAGTACCAGCACCTCCCATAAGGGATACCGCTTGGTTGATCTTGTTGACAGTTTAAAGTAAACCTTGCAGGTTAACCACCAAGATTAAAATTAACCCTTAAAACTTACCAACAAAAACTTCTCTGTTTCCTGCTCCTCTACTCGGTTATCACCCGGTACTCACGAGATACGACAGGGGATAGGGGAGTCTTAGTTTAATAGGCATCCATCTAGCTGTTTTTCCAGTTAATTAAAAACAGTGCCCTCGGAGGCGACTTGGGGTAGTAGACCGTGGGGGGTCTCTAGGCGCTTCGACGTCCCCCTTGTTGAGCACCAGGGCATTGGGGTTTGACCTGTGAGCTACGGGTGGGCTTTGCTCCCACTTTGTTGAGCGCAACAGCACTCCCTCTTTGGCTGGAGAAGTACTAGATTGGGGTAGTCACACCACCAATTCTAAAACTAAACTTCAAGAGGAAAAACTTTAATAAAATTTACTAAAATAAACCAAGAGACATTGCATAACGTCCTACAAACATTGGTCATTTTTATTCATCTTTGCCTTGCTGTTCAAGGTTTTACTGCAAGCACTCCCACTCCAGCTTTGCACTCCAACACTTTACTTTTAGCATCATTTATTTTTCTGTTTCATTTACTTTCAGTTCTGCAATTGTTATGTGGTGAATGCTTAACTGCTTAAAGTCTTTCCATTTTTTAATTTGCTGCTGGTTTAATAATCTTCACTCGAAGCATTTTTCTACTATATTGTAAATCTTGTTCATTTGTTTATATTGATAAATCATCTGTATATTGCTTAATATCTTGGTTCCTTATTGTTTATAATTGTATCATTCATTCATCTCATTGTACAACACCTAAGCTGTAGTTTAATTATAACTTAAATCTCAAATTCATTTGTAAGTTTATAAAGTTGTAATCTATCTTTAGACTCCATTTGTAATAGGCACTGGTCTTTATTTATCTCAAGGTCTGCTTGTCATTGAAAGGAAATCTGTGCATTTGCATGCTACTTGCCATTCCTTAGATATTATAAAGTCTTAGCCTTAATCTTAATAAAAGATCCCTTTAATTAATTTGTAATTAATTAATAAATCTGGAACTTAGCTTTCCTGTAGGGACTACCCCCCTTGGCTCTGTTGGGATCTTGCCTAAACGGAGGAGTTATGGACTGTGGTGACAGTGGTCCCCAGCTCTCACTTGCCCCCAAGGACACACATAGCAGGTTGTGACTTTCCTGTGTCTTAAAGTGTGAATTAGGCGGCAACATCTCCCATCTACTTGCTTATCATTTTGTTTCTAATTTCCTCTTTCCTTCTTGTCATTTTGGAACACAACAGATGGCTACAACAACAAAGTTTAACTTGATGGGACATCTTTCTCATTCCTCCCATCTACTTGCTTATCATTTTGTTCCTAATTTCCTCTTTCCTTCTTGTCATTTTGGAACACAATAGATGGCTACAACAACAAAGTTTAACTTGTCATACCAAAGAGTTTGATATTTCACAACAAAGCTTCAGTTACCAGTTTCAAAATATTTGTATATATTTATTTTTTGTACTTGTTGAGTTTTCCTCCATTTATTCCCTACCTAATTCATACTCTTTGCTTTTGTTCACTAGTAGATTTTTTGTTGGTTTGAATACAACATCTTTCTTGTTAATGGTTCACAACCTAGAAAAAACCATCAGCATCAGTTCATAGTACGTACAACATCTTTATTCAAAACCAATAGATTTAACCTCTTGAAGGAAAACCACATCAGGCTTGGATTTGTTAAACACATCCTCACAAGCTACTTTCAACTAGGGATAATCATCCATCTCACCTCTCAGGAAAACAATGCTGACTTCATTGAGAAGGTATTTCCCTCATTAAACTGCTAAACTTGTTATATGTGACAAAATCACTAAGTGTAACATTGTGATGGTTAGGGGGTTGTTTAGTACCATCCTTGTATGATTTTTGACGTGCACAAAATCATTCACCCTTTCATTATTCTCAGGGTGATGAAGAGTCAATTTACTCTCCTTTCTTTTATTGTACTTGGTCTACCAACTAACATTAATGTCCACTCACTGGACCAACTCCATAGGTTTCTTTGGCAGCTTCTATTTTCACTAAGAGGGAGGGCCTTCCCACTTTTCAGAAACAATAGCAGACAAAGTTGATGATTGGGATGAATTTCACTTCACGTTGATTCAAATCCGATTCCATGAAACTTATCCATAAGATTGTTTCTAGCATAAAATTTGTAAGAGACACAAAATATATCATATATATTTACATCAGAACTACTTTTGACCTATGCTTGGACCACTATTGGATCATTTCCTTAATTGGTGCATTCCAGTTAATGTTTCCCAATTATTTTGGGTCTTTAACCCCACAACTTGCATCTCACATGTCACATAGGAAGATGCTTTTGGTGAAATTGTATGCCAGCATGATGTTGCAAATAAACATCAAAAGTCTTTAGCTAGCAAGCCTCAATTTACATTTGTCATTACTAGATTTGATTGACAAAAATAAAACGTTGAAAATGAAAGGTTTGTCACAGAATAGTGTATGCATTGCAAAACATGGTGTCTAAAACATTTCCACCTAGTGGCAGCAAGAATGCCTATTGGACACCAAAGAAGGTGGAAAGGCATAGTATGCTGCAAGAGAGGACAATATTCACATTTTATCAGCTGGTGTTTGGAAAATACGAGGGAGTAAACATTAAGATTGAAGAGTTAGATCGCTTCCTGCAAAACCTTTAATATAATGATCAGAATCTATAGAACTGAAAGAAATGGCTAAATTCTTAACACGATAAAGATTCCAGTTCTACAATGATGCCATTACAACATAGTAGGAATGGTTACAAAGGGGGAACAAGCCACATGCAAGTGGCCCTCACTGTATGGGAGACTGTAACAACTCATGATAGAGTTTGTGGGCATCTGTATTAAAATGAAGAGCTTCAGTTTCAAGCCAAATCTGACTTGTATCTTCATGAAAGATGTGCAAACAAAATTGACCATATTGTAAAGAACATGCCAAAGCAAAAGGGAGATACATTCTTTGTAGGTCAACTAATGTTGGTTTTATCTAGAAACCTCCTCAACAAGCCTTGTTGGTCACTCAAGTTATGTTAATGCATCATCCACCTTCTCACTTGTTTGCACAAAATAGGCCTTATAAAAGGATAGTAAAAATCAAAGTATCCTACATACCTATCACTTCACCATGGTAGTCCGAAGCAGGTCACAAACAATGCTACACCTTAGAGAATTTATTATATTGTTTGTATAATTGTTGTAGGCAGTGTTTAGGGTGCAATTTAACTACGGGTTATATATCTTCAAAATATTCATTTGAATAGCTATCAGTCTCTTTATTGTTGTGTTGGAGCAGGGGACATATTGACTACTGAAAATGCCCTGCATTTTCTTCTATAGAACAACAACAGTCAAGCCCAAAAAATGACTCCTTTGGTGGTTGTTTAGAATGTCAAGATAGACCCGAAAAATGGCTTCCACAAGACCCTTATGCTACATGTTGCACATAGAATGTGACTAATCAAAGTAGCATTTCACAATCCTGTCAAATGTAGAAACAGCTTATGTCTCGTCTCATCACTGACCATTAGGTCCTAGATCATCTTTGTAAGTGGTTTATAATTGTGATATTGGGTAGTTTTTTCATTGCTTCCACAACACCTTCATGTAGACTAAATGTTTGTTGAATTATCTGATGCTAGTTATAAGCATATCTGATGTTGTCGATTATATGACCAGTTATGTTGATGTTGTTGTCATCATATTTATACAAAAATGAATAATTCTGTTGAGATTTGTTATGAACACGAATTGAAGGAGTGGAAACCATCGCTGAAAAATGTGGCCTTGTTGTGATACGTGTATTTCAGAAGCTCAATTTGGCAAAAAAGTGACAAAATGGAAGTTGGGAGAGACAAAGATTCCACTTAACATGCAAAATGGATTAGTTCCAAACATCGAAGGCCAACTCCATTTGGAGTAAAGTTTTCCCTAGATGAAAATATACAAATCAATACCTATAATTTGAGAGTAGTTTCACTACCTCTGTTGTCCTCTTCATCTCCATATACAGACTACAGTGGTTGATTTCTCAGAGACAGGCCCCTTCCCATATTTCTCACCTCCACATTTTTGGCAATTTCCTCTCCTTTCCAACTAGAAATATCATATTTTCCATCTTCTCCTACACTCTCCTCTCTGCTACCATCTACAAAGGCCCCCCTAACACTAGATGACTGTCTGGTTAACTGTAAAAAAACTTGGGGTGAACTTAGAGACTGTGAAGGAATTTGTTATTGTTCATAGTTAACAGGTCATGGGAGTTGCAGTTGGGAAGGCATATTCATATGAGAATAATGCTCTTGAGGCATCAGCGATGGCAATAGTGAGATTGTGAATGAGAACTGGTGGTATTTGATAGTGTGCTATACAGTCCTGGAGTTTGGTGGGCTGCCACAAAAACATGTGATGCATACTCAGGAGGATCCCAAATGCCTCCAAGAACCACCAACTGAGGTTCTTGAGAAGTTAGTGCTGGTTGAGAAGGACTAGACCTTTCGGTGTGCAGACAATATTTTTGTCAAGTAACCCATATACAGAGATCAGATTTCCATTCAAAGGATAAACTTAACTGTAGATAGAAATAAATCCCAGAGCACAAACCTACAAATGACTTTTGACTTTGTCATTGGTAAGTCTATCCATCTTCACGAGTTCTCTGATTTGCTTTGGGGTTGCTACTGCCCAAGAAAATATGATATAGCATAAACTTTTAAGCACTGGATAGATAAATGAAATTTACTTTTGAGTGCTTAAAATACAGAATGCAGTGACAACAATGTTAAAAAAAAATAATTATGGTAAGTCGAAGAAAGTTGTGTTGCACGATTTTGAAATTAGACGTTTCGACTCCTTCTCTGGGATCATCATTAGGAGACGTACGAAGCATAATTATGGTAAGTCGAAGAAAGCTGTGTTGCACGAATTTGAAATTCGATGCTTCGACCCCTTCTTTGGGATCATCATCAGGAGACGTACGAAGCTTCGTATGTCTCCTGATGATGATCCCAGAGAAGGGGTCAAAACGTCGAATTTCAGATTCGTGCAACACAGCTTTCTTCGACTTACAATTAACTTCTGTGTAAATGACTATCTTCAAATAATTATGGTGACAAATCTCAAACATATCTTATGCTTAGGACACATGATCACATCCCAGTTTAGAACCAATTCTGACTTTATACACACATACTTTTGATTCCAAAGATCACAAAAAACTTTTCTTAAATCGCAGATCAACCTTCAAGAAAAACAGACTTTAGAAGACTATAGGAGGACCAAACCAGTAAATATACCAACTATGACATGAGTATCTCAATTTTGAGAAGCTATAACCAACTCTTCTCCACAGTCACCAAAAAATGCAGTTTCTTGATCTTCAAATTGCATTCCACCAGCGTTTCATTCGTGCCCCGGTCCCCCACTCGAATGGAATGAGTTTGAAAGGGATGAGCTTGGGTGTGTGTCCCAAGAAATTAGGCAGAGTAGTTACTTCTCAGATTTGGCATGTAATCCAAAGGAAGTCCACTCCATCTAGGTACACAACTCCTTGGGTGCGATTCTAAAAGTATTTGTAACAAAAACTGAACTGGACTACAAACATTAACAAAGCTAAACCAATCCCCTCAAAAGTATCAATATGAACTTTACATAAATCTTTTCTACCATCCAATTGAATAAGTTTTTACAGAGGTAAATATTCACTCCAAGACCAAAACATATGGACCATGAAAGTTCCCAAGTCTCATGTTTTTAATGAATTGTTGGAAAGATTAACTGATTGATTGTTTCTTAAATTGTAGGCTTGCGTATCAAAATGAGGCAGTTGAGCCAAGGGTTGTTCATAGGGACATCAAGGTCAGCAACATCTTAATGGATCATGAGTTCAAAGAAAAGGTATCCAATTTGGATTAGCAAAGTTGCTTGGATCATAAAAGAGCCACATTACTACCAGAGTAATAGGCGCTTTTGGGTTCTCTCTCTCTCTTCCTGGTACCAATACTCACGAAGAAATAAAGTAGTTCCGTTAGAAATTATTTCTACAACTGTTTTAAATTTTGGTACACATGATATTTTTTTTGGTTCCATGTTTAGGGTAACCTTTGGGAATGCCCACTTCAAAAAGTCTTGTTGGAATCCTTTGTTCTTCTTTCCTGCCTAATGCTAGAATATGTATTCATGGATCATATCTAGTATGGGTACGTTATTCAATTTCTGAGATTTAGAATTAGTATTTCTTTCATGTGGAATTTCATCTATATGTGAATTTCCTTGTTAGGAGCTCCATACATCTATGTGGTAGGCCATTACAAATAACATTTCCTCATAATAGTAAATGGTAAATATCATTGTTTATAGTCTTTCATGTTCCCTCAGACCACTAGTAGAGCATTTTTAAATGTTCCAAAAATTTGATTCTGGTAAGGCCATGGATGCTGATAATTATGACTATCTTACAGTTACTCTTGGTAAATGAGTAAATATACATATCATGACTTGTCCCTTGAACAATGTAGTGAAAGTCTGTTTAATTGTTATCACTACTATCTGGTCGATCTGTGGTGTCTGGTTATGGGATGAATTTAAGCTTTCAGGTCTGTACACTGAACTGAGATATCCATGTTCATGTTTCGATGTCGTTCCCAAATGTTGCAGTTAGTATTTATTGGCACTAATATATAATGGAGTACCTTTCCAATCAAGTTGGAATTTTTGACATGACTACAAGTACTATGTGTGTAGTTATCTAGTGGTTATCTAAAACATAAAAGGGAGATATAATTCTCAAAAGTTAGAAGCATTAATTTTTAATGCTTAGAATTCTGGAATTCTTGGTTCCATGTGTGTTTGGAATGTTTAATTTTCCATGTGTTTCCACATTGGTGAAGTGTTTCCTGATTCTGTAGTTTGAGAAAAAGATTTTAAAAACTCGAAACAATGACTCTATATCCTCTTGTTGTAGTGAAAATTTCAGGTATGTTGCCCCAGAGTATGCAAATTCAGGATTATTGAATGAAAGAAGTGATATTTACAGTTTTGGAATCCTTCTCATGGAAACTATCATAGGTAGAGAACCAGTCGATATGGTCAGCCTGCAGAGGACGTAGGTTCACTGTAAATTCATTTTAGACATGCATGTTGATTTAGTTTCTATGTTAAGAGCATGGCTTTGGGTTTTGCATCAGCAAGATGCCAAAAATTCAATGTTTGTATAACTTAGTTGCTTGGATTATGGTACAGGTGAACCTTGTAGAATGGCTAAACATGGTAATAGGAAATATTGGAATTAAACCATCTATATGGGATTTGAAGAGGGAACTTTTGGTTTCCCTAAGATGTGTAGATCCAGATTCTCAGAAAATACCTGGGATGGGATATGTTGTACACATGCTTAAAGCAGGTGAGTTTGTGTTCCGTGAGGTAGGTAAACAGATCTTTAGAATTTCAATTTTCTCTTAAATACCATTTTACCTTTTCTTTGGCTTGTCTTCATAACTAGAGGTGGGAAAATACCCTTTTAGCTATACGATGAGAGAGTAGAGAAAAATTCTAAATCTGAACTGATTTACAAGATCTAAGAAGCAGAGCCAACCATGCTAGAAACACAAGAGTTGACAGTCAAGGTGGGGCAACCCAAAAAAATTAGAAGAGAATGTTCAGCTTCTCGAGATGAGGACCTACAAAGCAAACATGTAGTGGAGCAGGAAAATACTAGGGAAAATAGCAAAAGGGGAAGGTGGTTTGAGCGCTGGTCTCATGCATGATACTGTTATTGATTTCCAGGATTTTGTTCTTTTTTATTGGGTTTTCAGGAAATAAGTTTGATTGCATACTTTGTTGACTCCTGCTTATGTTTTACATGGAATATAGTGAAAATATTGTTGCACTGTATGGACTCTGTATAGGGAAGATGGAATTGTTTTCTCAGATTTCCAAATGCTTTTTTGGGTGTTTTTCACCATGGAATACAAAACAATTGATGTAGTTAGTTTATTCACTTTCCCACGTAAAGAACTTATAGTTTTTTGCAGCAAGTTGAAAAGGAAACACAATTTGACATAAAAGCTTAAAATCTGGTAGAAAGATGTGTATGGAGACAATCAGGTGGAGCATAGTTGATAAAACCTGGTAGAAAGATGTGTATGGAGACAATCAGGTGGAGCATAGTTGATAGGGATTATAGCAAGATTATGCTTACTAGATCAACATATCATATGCCCTTAGTGATGCACATTATGCATTCTGGGAAGGATTTGTTAGAATTCTTATTCCAATTCGTAACAAGGTGTACATAACTGTTTCAAGCTTCATTTTATGGCTTGTGGATCGGGTATATGAAAATCAGGAAAGCTCTGCTATTGTCTTTGTTAGAGATTTCACGATTTTTTATTCAAGAAGCATACAGCTTATGAAATCTGTCATTGACTTTGTAAGAGATCATGCACATTTGTTAATATATGTGCACAACTTTTAGAAACTATAGATACATGGATCTTGTATTCTATGATAAGGTAGCTCAAAACTTCAGTCTTTCTTTATCTGTTTAATAGCATTTAGAGCAGGAGTATTTAAAAGTGGATTATTCATTTCTACGTTCATTCCAAAAGTAGTCTTTTGATTGTTTGGGTTTCTTCTGAATCATGAAGTTGGATTCAAGAACTCCAGGATTTACAATTGAAAAGAAATTCCACAACATCACACAACTTGAGAAAATCTCTAGAATGTATTATGTTTATTTTAGTTTTATATTGCAACAACTAAACAAAATGCGATGAGTTTAGTCACGGTTCTGACCCATACATGTGTCTATGGGTTGGAGTTGATTGTATAATGGGAAATTCACTTGAATGCATCCACACACATTAGGAATATCATCTTGGAAATTCTCTCAATGCCACATTTCATGTTAATAATATAATTGCGAGACTTGAATCCTAGCTTGAGATAAAAAGAAAAGCGTTTAACATTAAATACACTATTAACACTAACAGTCAAATTCGTTAAGTCTCCCTGGTTAGATTCAAGAATTCTATGGTATTCTATTGCATTTTATCTTTGTTACTTTTTTTTGCATTTCTTTGATCTATCAAAGCAAAGGAACATCATACCTACTTCTAAAGCTACGATCTTATAGAAAAATCTATTTACAATGTCCTATATCTAACTTTTATGGTAATTCAATTGATTTACTTGTTTAAAATGTTCTATATTCAGTTATTCTTCTATTTGTTAGTTCAGGTTTTTTACAATATGTCTAGTATTTGTATAAAGTTTTTATATATGGTTTTTGATAGCTTGTACTTTTTGAACTACCCATAAGTTGACATTAGGGATTTACATATATAAACAAGTTTAAACCATGGTTCATATCTATATAGGGTTTAAATAAGTTTACACCAAGGTTCATATCTATATAGGGTTTGGAATGGAGTAGTATTGATAGAAGTATGATAGACACCATTATTCCAAAAGAAACCATGCATACCATTGTCTTTAGATGTGTGTGAGACCTTATTTAGAGCATATATATATATGAATTAAATTATAAAGTAATATTTTATAAGGGCTATAAAAGTGTGGGAACAAACTATTATTTAAATACATTTATCTCCTTGCTTAAATCTATATTTAGTTGTTTTTTATTTGTTTTTTAATTTTTTTTTGCAATATGTATATTATTTGTATATGATTTTTGATAGCTTGTACTTTAGAACTACCCATAAGTTGACATCATGGATTTACATCTATAAATAAGTTTATGTCAGGGTTCACATCTATATAGGGCTTGGAAGGGAGCAGCTTTGATGGAAGTATGATGTACACCATTTTCCCAAAAGCAGCCATGTATACTATTGTGTGTGTAAGAGAGAGAGCAAAATAGATATCATTATAAACATTTGTTGATTGTCACTGTTTGTTTATGTGTTTGTAGGTGATAAAATGAATATAATATTAAATTTTTGTCCATTTTTAAATGAATATTTAAAAAAAAACTTATTTATAAATTTAGAATTTTGATCATTATTATCTTTGGAATAACATTTAATATATTCACTTTTATGGATATTTTCTCAATTTGA